>LULA01016887.1:0-17686 GCA_002091835.1 Anopheles maculatus | reverse complement strand
GTAAACAATTTGCAGCATCCCGCAGATGAGTAGAACTAAAAGTGCGGAACAAATGTGGAAAATCAATTGTTTTTTTCACAGCAAATGGTATCTTTTTATCACGCAAGTGTGTGAAAACAAGGCCCTGAAAGAATCTTATTGACGGAGGAAGCAGATCGATTCCATATTGGTGAAAATAGCTTGTTTCATGTGATTGTTTTGTTCAAGTAATGTTTACAACATCAACTTCATTTGTAGGATGTTTCGCCGGACCTGGGTCGGTGGCTCAGCAAGACCTGCAAATGGAAAACGAAAATGTGGTGGTTTATGCTGTGAAAAAGGAAGTTTGTGAGCTTCCAGACGACTACGAGCAAATGGAGCACAATGCTTTGGAGAGTAGTAGTAATAGTAGTACTGCGATCGATCGTGACTCGGCTTTACAAGCACCATGTTTTCAGGCTACCAAAATGGAATGTCCTTCCGGCGAGACTGATAAAGAAAAGTCTGCATATGGTAGTGGCAGTAGCAACTTTTCCGATGTACAAATTAAGGTGGAAAGCCATGATCCAAGCTTTAATTCTCTATATGAACATACAGATCACGAATCCACACAGAGCTGTGGTATGATCGTTGGCGAAATAGCTGCACAATCGACAGGATTCACGAGCACCAAAATGGAATATCCTTACGATAATGATATAGATTTGGAAGCTACAAAAATAACGCCTGCATATGGTACTGATTATACCACCTGTGTCGATGTGCAAATCAAGGTGGAACCAGACGATTCTAATAAAGAACAAGATACTCCGGAACTCGCATTAGACCCGTACGAAACGACATCTCAAGGAAAGGAGATAAAAATGGAAAATTTTCCATTAAATACGGACGAGCAATATCCAGGATCGGTAGATAATGCAAGTGTACCCGACGTCGGCGTGCACAACGAAGCACGAGAGGATAGTTTTGCAAACCAATGCAAACGCGTGTATGCCAATGGGGTATTGTACGAGGTTCGTGTAGTAGAGGATGGTTGTGGTACGGAAAACAAAAATGATTCATCTGACCAGCAACCATCAAGCAGCAAGCCCGCTGTTGATGTTATGAGCTCGATTAAATCACTGGGAGAAAATAAGCAATACAAATGCGACCGCTGTGAGAAGTCCTTTTGTGATAAAATGGAGTTAAAAATTCATAAACGCAACCATCAGTTTACCGTATGTCCTGTGTGCAAACGCACCATGCGTACCGATTTCGTTAAACGGCACATCGCTAGGGTACATCCAGATGATGGTATTTTGCCGCGAAACCGATCGTTTCCGTGCGATGAATGCGAACGAGTGTTTTCAAACGATGTTCAGCTGAAAAATCATCAACTTTCGCATAAGAAACAGGCGTGTCCCGTTTGTGGTAAAATAGTACGATCGGACTATTTGAAAAGACACATGGATTTGAACCATCCAAAGGAGGTAAACGCTTCCGATGGTACGACATATCCGTGTGATCAATGTGAAACGGTTTTAAGCAATAAGTATTTACTGTTCTTCCACAAACGCACTCACCAAACGGAAGAGTGTCCGGTGTGTAAGGAAACGTTACGGGCCGGTTACATGAAGATACACATTGATATGAAACATCCGGACCACAGCACGCTGCCCGAAAATCCTGCCTTCAAATGCGAGCAGTGTGAAAAAACGTTCGGCTACAAGGCGGCACTTACGCTGCACAAGCGGAAACATCGATTGACGGAGTGTCCGGTGTGCAAGAAAACGGTTCGGTCCGATTGTTTAAAGCGCCACATGGACTTTAATCACCCGAACGACATTAGTTTGCCGGAGAATGCGTCGCGACCTGCGGCTGATGCCGATGGTAGCAGTGGGTCACAATTTTCAACCGATAGACGCGCGCAGCAAACGGAAGATTGCCCCGAATGTAAGGAAACGTTCCGGAGCGACTATTTGAAGATTCATATAGCGATGAAACATCCAAACGATAGCGCTTTGCCCGAGGATCGACCATTCCGGTGCGAACAGTGTGAGAAATCGTTTTGTTACAAAACACAGCTAAGGCTCCACAAGCGTAACCATCGAATGACGGAATGTACTGTTTGCCAAAAGTCGATGCGATTAGACTGTTTGAAACTGCACATGTCCAGGATGCATCCTGATGTTGTAAGCAGCATCAGTACACAAAATTAACGGACCTGCCAGAGAAATGGCATAAAGATAGATAGATAGAGAGGGAGAGCTGCCAGCTTTATAGGTTTATTGTACTCATCATAGGATATACTAGAATGGCTGTTTATTACCGTGCTACAGCGTACTTGCTTAGTGTGCGAAAGAGCATAGTGAGTTTATATTAACAATTGTACAGTAGGTCCTAATTTATTGCATGTCACGATCGTATCTTTGGGTAGCAATCTAAAAATGAATCCCGAGCGATGTGTATTGCGAATAGCAAAAAAAAACTCCTGCAATACAGAAGAGTCCGACAGCTTGAAATCCACAACACGGAAGGTCGAGGCAAAATGATTAGGATGGAAGTCAATGTACTGAAAACGTAAATCGTTCAACTATTACAGACAGCCATTGCAATAGCTTTAGTTCCATCATTCGTAAACGTAATCGATATAAGGGCTGGTTTTGTAATGCTATCAACTAACTGAATGCAAATAAATTGTAACATAGCTTAAAGTGTTTTAGTAAGATTAAAGCTACGACACTTGTGGTTATGCAGGGATTATTTCGGTTATTTTAAATGCGGTTCATTAAAATTTTTAAACAATCCAGCTATCAATCCAACTCGAAATCTTTTACTTTTCTGCTGTATATCTTTGATAGCAATTGTAATACGTCTTTCCATATAAAAAAAAGCAAAGGCATAATAAACATAGTGATTAAATATCAATCCATTATCATGAACAATTTGCACTGATTACGAGCAATGCTTGGCAAATTCACATTGTCGGGGATTGGGGTGCAAACGTTGGTACTGCAGTAGTCAACTTGCTATCGTAAACCGTATGGGCACGAAACACGAACAAAAACACCAACTGCGATCAAGAACACAACATTGTAGCACGCGTTGCATAGCGTTGCATTGGACGAGCGCAACGGAGTGAGTCATTGTTAGATTCGTTCGGCCTAAAACTACAGCAAGACGCACGAGATTGTTAAACCATGTCCAAAGCGGAAATATTAAAAGGCAAAGTGCCAGTTACCTTGCTGCAAGAGATGTGCGCTAAAAGTAAATGTTCGCTGCCGGTGTACCAGTATATCAGCGACGAAATTTCACCGCACAGTGCAAATGTGAAAATCTTCACCTACATGGTGTCCGCGCTGGGTAAGCAGGCGAGGGGTGTTGGTAGATCGAAACAGGAATCCAAGCACGAAGCTGCCTGGCAACTAATACGCTTGGTACTGGAGCTTCCGGCTGGCGAAGAGGATGATATGGTTGTCGCTGCTGGAGAAAAAGGTTCGTTGGCCGCCCTAGAGCTGGGCACGGATCGTGTCAGTCAGGTGCGGGATATCTGCGTCCAACGTAACTTCCCACTGCCCGAGATTGAACTGGTGCGCAATTACGGACCTTCACATGCACCGGTGTTTGAGTACGAGTGTCGCATCCGGGACATTGTACGCCGTGGAACACATGCCACGAAAAAGGGAGCAAAGCAGATTGCCTGCCAGGAGATGATCAAAACACTGCAGTCGGTAGGTATCGATTGTACCGGGGTGATTGTGGTTTAATCATTTCATATTAAACCGCGCTATTCTGTATGTTTTTCGTTCACTTTTTTAGATGCCGGTCGAGGAAGAAAGTTTGCAGGTGTTAACGCTCGATCAGGCGATCGAAGAGGTGGAAGATACGAATGAAAACATCATTCGAACGTATCGTGAATATACGCAATCGGACAATAAGAAGAAGCTTGGCGTTTCCATAGCGGATAGACACACGTTTTTCATCGAGTTGCCTCAGGAACGGATCGACGAAGCACGACAGCTCTTGGTTGACCCAGAGGAAACTGTGCGCGAGAAATGTTTGCGAATTGCAACCGTACTCGGGCTAAAGTCCAAGGTACAGCTTTCCAATCCAAACTTGCCAAAGAACAAGGGCAACTACTTGAGCACGTTCGAGCTTGTGAATCCCGATTACGACTGCTTGATTGTCGGTGAAGGTGAAAAATTCTACTCCAACGTATGTGACTATTTTGTTCGAATGCTTAACATAAAGGTATGTTAAAAAAATGAAGGGAAAATACTTTTAAATCTCTACATTCTGTCTAGTGTTAACCCTTTGCACTCGAGCGGTGACTCACGCTTACCAATCAAAGCGCTCCAGCAACTCGAGTGGCGACTCTCGCTCATCATATAGGGATCGGCAAATTGTTGGTGCATTTTGTTTCATTTAATTATTTTCAGTCATTGCGTTATCTTCTTTCACATTGGTGGCACAAAGAGGTATAAGAAAAAGTTCCAAAACTGTGATTAATTGTATCAAACATATGGCAATTTCAATCGATTTACAAAACCGCCACTTCATGAAGAAAAGACTTTTTCGATAATTAATTATAATAAATAGCTACAACAAACTAAATTGTCCCATTAATACAGCGCAGACCGTTCATGTGAGTTACGGAATCGTCCCGAGTTACTGGTTCGTTTGTGCAAACCGGCCGCGAGAGCAAAAGGTTAAGCATATATATGGAAACATTTTCTTTTCTTATCAATATTTTCCACAGTAAGAGCAAACCAAGGAACCCAGCGCCATAAAATAATTTGACTTTGTTTAAGAGCAGACTGATGAACTAGTCAAACAAATAGAGGCGTCTAGAGTAGGCAATGGTTTAGCTCCGCTCCTGTTGAACAAAATTCCTCTCATGTGCTGTCCTCACTTGTGACTGGTACAAGAACTCCATGGAATAAAAAGTGAAGCTCGTTGGGTGTCCCTACGTGAGGCGGGGAGCGATGCATGAGATTTCACTCTCAAAGCTCGTGTGTAAAATCTATAAAGATTAACCAGCCCGTAAAAAAACGTCTTCATGAGCTGTTTCCCACATTAACGGAGTCCCGTCTTTCTGCCAAGCCTGAGATGGAACGACAGTGTAAAGCGTGTTGCCTACCTTCAAAAACTGTGAATGTTAATGGATACTTTTATCCTTTGCTATCAAGCATATCAATATAGTATTTTTTGACCAACTTTTTTCTAGACAAAATGCGTGAAAAACGAACTTTTACTCATCAAACTCAGTCACAATTCGCCAGAGGAACCGTTGGTATTAATCGATGTCGACGCCATGGAGGGTACTTCTAATGATCTGAAACGTTCTAACGATGGCTGTGCCTATACAGGAGAACCTAAACTTCCTCGATTAACATAATAGAACCGTTCTTCACAATGCGTTTGCAAAACCGGATAGTTTCTGTAGACTTAACCGGAAAATTATAATTGCCGTGGATACTTGTCGGTTGATATTACTGTTTTATTTAGTTAGCCTAAGTTGGGTTCTTCTTATTCTACACATCGCAATAAAACGCGTTACTCTAAAAACAAATTACGATATGTAATTTGTTGATTTCGTAAGTGCTCTTGAGTTATTGTTTTTTAGTTCATTCTAATTTCATTCGTCGAGTAATTTTGATCTACCTATTTTGGGGTCCCTGGCTTAATTTAACCGTTGCTGGATAGTCCTGCGTGCTGGAGAACGGAGAACCGGTTAAGACTAAAGTGAGACTGAACAAAACTAGACTTTTTAGAACTAGTACAAGTTGTTGCATTGTCCCCGGCCGGGGAATCTGAAGAGGTGTGGAACTGCATTGTTAGCTCTCCCAAGCTCTATTGATTGCCGCACCGGAATCAGCAAAAATCTCTCCAACCTAGCAGATGGTCTAATTGAGTATAAATCAAGCGAAACATACCTTTGTCACAGAATTCATGTTTGATGCTCGATATTTACTGTTATTTATGCAGATATTTTCAAAACTACAATCCGTTCAATCCGTAATTACATTGCGAACTGATCCGTAACCGGTTTACCCGTCAAATTTTGAAGAGCGATTTGACAGCTGTCATTCGGATGGTTTTGTTGTTGACGTTTATCTTGACAGCTCGTTGTTTACAAACGGATAATCGTTTTGTAGTTTGGAAAATTCCTGCATATACAACAGTAAATAGTGGGCATAAAATATGAATTCTGCGACAAAGGTATGTTTCGATTGCTTACCGTGTGACGCATTTAATCCAGCAAGCGTATATGCAATTTGCCCATCTGCTAGGTTGGTGAGATTTTTACCGCTGCCGGTGCGGCATTCAATAGCTTAGGAGAGCTAACGATGCAGCTTCACCCTTCCTCTGATTCTCCGACCGGGTAAGGTTTTCATTGATGTTGAACGTTATAAGCGTTTTGCAAGAAATGATACATTTTTGTACCTCATACGTTCAAAAGGAGTAAATGGACAGATGAAGAAATAGAGATGCTTCGATCCGCAGTCACAAGATTCAGCGAAGATTTGAGCATGATCAGTCAGCGCATCAAAGGACGTACGGTGTAAGTGCTGGTCCTGTTTCTTCATCTGCTCCTACCGGAATGGATGGGACGGAAAGCAAAAATCATGTATTGTGTACACACTGTTGTGTCTATTGCAGCTCCCAAATACGACACACGCTCAAGAAGAAAGCGTTTGAAGATGCAGGACTGCCCATGAGACAACTTTCACAAACAGTTCCCACTCAACCACACCGTCAACAGCTTCATACGATACAGCAACAGCAACAGCAACAGCAAATAATCGTATCGTCCTCTGCAGTTACACACTACGAAGAGGCAGTAGCGCCCTCGTCCGTTATTGCACACCCGATGGTGATCGAGTCGGTCATAAAAGATGATAACACCGATTCCAGCGGGCTTCTGTGTCAAACGACCGATATTTCAATGACACTGAATCGATTGAATACACAGGAGCATGAGGCAGACGTGGAAGGAATCGCTTCGAGCGAAATGAAGCTCGAGTTTGAACCTGGCACGGAAGAAGTGGCCGGGTGAAACGAGGATGATTTTTACTACAGCGAACCGAAAGATTAAAGCCAGAAAATAATTACTATTGTCATCCTTCCCATTGGTATTCTGTCGGCAGTGTAAAAAATAAAAAATAAATAAAACGTATTGTAGCGAACGTAGCACACCATGCGAATAAGAATCCCCATCGTTAGAAATCGATTTGATTGAGCCCCATTTTGTGACTTTCAAACGATCTCTTAAGAAAAAATAGTCGTACATCGGTTGTGTTTTTGATCAGGTTGGGTTATTTATGTAGAAGGGATGACTTATGCATGTGCAGCTGTCGGCGATCAGTTTTTGTGGTCCACAGCGGTCAAATATTTTGTATAAATAAATATGTGCATCTTATCATGGGTACACTTTACTTTTCATTTTTTGTTCATTTTATCCTTGGTAGAGATTGAAAGATCAGACTTTCTGTTTCAGTTTGTCCGTTGAAAATATGGAATGTATATTGAAAGCCTGAATCTACCACACTCTACATTTATGTATATACGCGTTTACTATTGCCTAGTATATGGCGAGAAAAAAGTGTTCAAGTATAGCTCGAGGATTGTTTTGGCTCTCGGATACATGCAATCTGAGGATCTGAAGAGATCCTCCGCAGGATATGCTATGGACGATATTTTCTAAATTTTAGCTTCCTTAAACTTTTTCAAGTACATTTATGTTATTACAACGTCCAGCACTGATGTTAGTATTTTGAAGTAAAAATTTTAAACTTTTTTTAGGTTTTAAGTACGCAATCATACGTTTACTTATGAACAAAAACTTCTAAGTATCAAAAGTAATGGTTTGCAAATCGGATATAAAAGTGGCCTTACTCTATTGTTAGTCATTATAGAGGCGAGGTTCGTTAGACGTTTGCCATTGAAATCGGATTCATCATACTCGGTTTAGAATAATGCCAACATTCTATTTTATTGAATTTTACTTGAAGCTGTGGCATTTTTTTGGCGAGAATAGGTTTGTTCCCAAGTTGTGAATTTTGTCCTGGGAACACAAACAAAAAAAATCTACAAAGACATATTGGAATACCTTCAAACGCTTTTGAAATGGCTTGGTTTCTTAGCATAATTTTGTTATGAAAGTTTTGTTATTTTTAATCAATTATGTAGCGAAACTTGAAGCTAACCTCATAATTGTTATTTCAATTTCTAATGACATCATCTATTTTCATTCATAACTATAATAAAGGCGTACTTTTAGAAAGTTTATATTTATTATTATCAGTTTTCTAGGAAATAGTGTTTGGAAATTAACCCCTTCCTGACAGTCATTCGATTTGTGCGGCTGTATTAAATTATCGTTTCGAATGATTTTTAAAAATGGCGGCAATTCTGGGGGATATGTCAACAGCATCGTTCGAACCACTTCGAACCAGGCAGCGCAAGTTTGGCACACATCCTTTGTTCATGTACGAGAGGACGCTTTAAACAAGCTTTACGAGCCTGGTCATCCATTCCCAGGACGGTCTAGTTCGATGGACAATTGGGCAAGTTCTTCATCAACTAATATATTTCATGCCATATCCGAATCCTCATTACAGCAGCCTTTGAACTTAATCGCCATTGTTTGACAGAAAATAATAATTATGTTAAAGCACCATGCGTCTCCATTTGGTAAACACGTTGGGCGTTTAACAATTAGGTTTATTATCAGGTAACGTACATAACATACACCATCGGAAAGAAAACTTAAGGCTTTACAGCCATTCAGATGCTTACTAACAATTTATTTATGAGTTAGCGAACAAGAGTGATAAACGTATGTAATACATGGTTTAAATCACTTTGCCAGTAATAGACAGTTATAGACAGATAGGGCGGCTCGGTGGTAGATGTGACAGCGGCGCCGGTCTTCACACGGCAGGACCGAAGTTCAAATCTCATCTGGGCCGTTCCCCCATAGTGAGGATTGACTATCCAACTATGCGGTAACAATAAGTCTAGTAAGCCAGAAATGGCAGGCATGACCTAACAGGTCGTTAGGCCAACAAAGAAGAGAAGACAGATAAATAAAAATATTTCATATAAGTATGAATGTAAAAAAGGAGTAAGATTTCCATTCCAAGACTTTGAACGCAGCGAAATTGATGTAGAATAGGTAGGAGTAAAAATGTCGTACTAATATATCTACAAATGAATAACAGTAGCATGTGTCGTCAAGAGTCAATCAGAGCAATCCCTCCACTTCATCCGAAGTAGGACGCAAAAACAACCAAACGAGGAACCAAATTATTTTAAGAAATAATGTCCAACCTATGAATTATCCAGCCGATGAAAAAATGTAAAATGAACTTAATATTTGAAGCGATAAAAGATAAAACTTTTGTTTGTATTTCGTTCCTATCCAGTAGATAAAATAAAGTTAAGACTATGAAATGCGTATTTGCTGTAATACGAATATCTACGAAGATACAATGAAGATAAATACATATTTGTTAACAAAAAACACAGTAACTGTATAAATGTATAAAACAAAAACAACATTTGATTCGATAGGCCAATCCTGGATCATAAAAAAACAACATCGCACAAACCATGGACAAGTTCAACAAAGTTACGCCAGTCGTCATAATTATTTCCATCCCAAACAGTAAAAAGCAGTCGCTATATTTGTTATTTTAAAACTTGGGGTTTGCTTTCATTAATATCTCTGTATAGTGTACTACTTAAACACTTATTCTACCATCTGCAAAAACAAAAACAAACTCTTTCATTTAATCAAAACGTACTTTTGCTACGCAAATAATAAATCCCCTGCACACGGGGCTCACCCGCAAACAACAATCACAACAAAAATCACTATGTGCAAACTGCAAACTAATACGTAATGTGTACTGGACCGCAACTGGGAGGAACCAAACAAAACAGAAAAAAAATGAAACGAAAATACAGTCATTCCGCCACCACCACCACCACCACCACCAGGGAGGAAGTGGGCTAACCGCAAACGAAGACGATTTAAAAACATCGAATCGGTTTAAACCGGTTCGCTTAACCGGCTTCTCTCGTTCGGGTTTGGAGAGACAACAACGACGGCAACGACGGCCAGCCGTTTATTTTTGTGTTCCGTGCTATCAATTCCGCAGCGACCCCACTCAAACCTGCCTGCTGGTACCAGTCCGCCTGCGCCGTCATGTCTACCACACCACCACACCCTCCGTCGGTGGCCGACCCACTTCAGATTAATTCGCTTTTCTTCAGGGTCTCTTGTATGGGTTTTACGCGCTACCGGTTGGTCGTTTAGTCGGAAGGGAGAGGGAGAGGGAAGATGGAGAGTATGGGGGGGAGGATTTGTTTTCGTAAATAGTTCCTTCGTACGGATGCGTGGGGCGGCAGGCCTGCCGGTGTAGGAAGGCAGTGAAGCAGCGATAAAGTAAGTAGGTGCAACGATGGCAATCGTCGGTGCTTGTAGGTGTATGGGTGTGTGTGTGTGTGGGGGGGAGGGATGGTAGCAACGTTTTAACCGGTTCCGACCGGTTAGCGGTTGGATCGCCCGCCATATTATGTAGATCATTGGCGGGCCGGGGTGGCATCGTCATCTTTTTTGGAACCGGTTGTGTACGCGCGCCGTATGGTTGTTTGTGGTGCGCGTTGTCTAGCGGAAGTAGTGTCACCGTGTAGGGTGGCTTTTTCCATTCTTTGTGCGCTGCTGTTTTCGCGTCTCTTTTTCCTCTTTGTTTTGGTGCGCTCGCGGATGAACGAACGCTGGGTCGGCAGACAGCGCGTGGTGTAGCGCACGTCGCCATCGCGGCACTAACTTCGGGCAAGGTCTTTGCAGGCGAAGGTCGCACGACCATCACATTTGCCGACAGAGTCGGGTTCTTGTGAGTCGCCGACTGTGGTGCATTTTGTATTGATTGAACAGGATTAGTAGTGAAAAGGGAAAGTACTTAGCATAATTATCGTATATAACGTGCTTGGGAATACGTGCTGGGGAAAATGTTTCACTTTTACAAAAGTTTAATGTTGTACTAATAACTGGCGCAAAGTAAACATCTTTTTCTAAATATATACTGCATCCGCTATTCGGGTCGCGCTTATCGCTCGCTTAACTCGCAAGCGCAACTAGGGAAACGAAAAGGGCCGGGCATATTCTAGGGCTCGTTCCACATTCGAAGGAACCGCACATATGAACCACGTAAACAACATCGAACGTTTACTGTCATTCTGTTTATACAGGGACAATCCCAGCGCTTAGTAACGATTAAGACCCCACCCCCAAGTACCGTGTGTCACACGTTGTAACACTAACCATGCGCGTGGACCTCATATCACACCGGTAACAAGGTAACACGCCAAATCTCCCGAACTCTATTCCAAGCGTTTCCGACAAAACCAACCGAAACCGGCGCTGATAAGCAAATGGCATCCCCTCGGGCAGACCGTTGGCCGGTACCAATGCCACAAGCAACGGTAAGGTCGGCAGACCTTTTTGGACTCCCCTGCATTGAGCTTATCAGTGAGCACAGTTTTTTTTTTATTTTGCTGTTTATTGGGATTGTTAAAAGTCATACCGACTACCAACCGTCCAGTCATGTGTGCACGAGACGAGAACCCTAAGCCCCCCGAAAACCGACAAGTTCACCCAAATTCATGGCCTGCCGCGATATCTGCACACGGTCGAGTCAGTTGCGCCTGGCGTTGGCCTTCTTTCGCCCATGCAGAGGGAGATTGACTTGGCGAAAAGTCACTCGCGGTTATCTACACGAGGTGTGTGTGCTGAGCACTGTGTTCGCACCCGTTTCTAGGTCGTCCACGTTCTCTGAAATCGATCGAACTCCACACTAGCCGAAGAACAAGAAGAAGTGATTTGCCATCTCGGATGCAAAAAATTGGCCCCCTTTAGAAGAAAAAGTTAGGAGAAGAGAGAATCGAGGAGGTACGGTATTGTGGTAGGGAAACACACGCTTCCCATTATATGGGAGGGTGCATTGTGACGCCCGAAGGTTAGGTTCCGGTTTGTGTGCGTTTGCCTGTGGGTACGTACGCGACTCGATTCCATCATCTCGCTTCCGATGACAGTGCAGGAACAGGGTGTAATGACCACGCCAAGGTAACAAGTGGGTTGCCGAATCGCGACGGCACACACACATCTCGTCGCATCTTCCGGTCATGGGCGGCAACAGACCGGGTGTGTGCGAAATGGGCAAAAGAAGTCCTTGAGCCGGGACATGCTTGCCATTGCAACCGGTCGTCGATCCGAACGATTTGCCGTGTTTCTTCTTGCTGGCGTTGTTCATCATAAAGTCAGTCAGTCGGTCGGTCGGTCGGTCGGTCGATGAACACACTGGATAGCACATACATAGCGCATTGTGTGAGATCACTGTGTCAGTGCGTCCAATTGAAAATACACAAATACTCACACACACATACTCACAACAGGGAGACAGAAGTGTCCCATCTTGAACCACTCGAAGTAAACGATGCACTCCCCATACTACCCGGAGTCGGTGTGTCCTTGAACGCGGACGTATCCTTCAGTATTGCAAGTTCACACCCTCTGTTAAAAGCTTGGCAACTAACTACATATCTTCCAGAAACGGGAGTGAGTACGGGGCGAATGCTACCTTCACCTTTTTCGGACCGTAGATTAGGATGACTAAAGGTGGTGCAAAAGTATGTCAACTAACCGGTTTAGTATCAAACCAAACGTTTAATTGAAGTGAAAAAAAAGCGAAACAATAACGCACTTTTACTTTCCGTTATCTGTACATTTTCTGGACTATTGATAACATTGCTTTGACTTTTTTTTTAGTTCTTCCATAACTTCATTTTGATCTCATCGCGCTTATGAAAGTCCACCGATCGAATCGTTCTTTCGGTGTGCCAAAACAAAAAATCACACAATAGCCCTCCATATCACTTAAGCTAGTGCACAATTGGGAGCATTGCGTCCGGGTCAAGTACAGCTCAGCTCGCGACGTGGGGCGTCCATAATTCGGTAGTAAGATTCGCAATCCCTTTCCTTCTTTTTCCCCCCCCCCTGAATGAGCTATACGCTTGGGGGCTTCCAGCGATTCCCCACACTCACTCACATCGGTTCAGTGTCATGGTGCACGCTCCGGGAACGTGCTTAACGCGTGATCATAGCCAAGGATCGTCACTCTCCCTGTTGGTCACTGGCAAAGCGAGGGCTATCATGCAGCTATCTCTGCTACATGGTGGGGCAGCTACTGCTACTACTACTACTACTACTACTACAATCGATGCTTGCTCCTCACGGATATGACCGACTCATCGCCGACGTCTCGTGCAGTGGCGAATCTCGTTTTGTTTGCCAGCCCGACCGCCGGTACTAGCCGGACGTGCTTGGACGCATCCCTATTATCGCTGTCTTCTTACGATCCCGAACCGACGACCCCGTCGAGGCCATCGTTGGAATGTGAACCCGGGCAGTTCGGTGCGAGAGGATCGTTCTAGCTGTTTGTGTACAGATTGAATCTGCACCCCACACAAAACACACACACACACACCTTCGATAGAAAGCTGGAAAACCGGAGCAGAGTTGTGTGGTTTGCGAATGGTAGAACCCACCACTACCTGATACACTCCAGTCGACACACCAGGACGAAGCGCGATCTCCGTTATCAGTCGCTTAGCGTAATGCTTCGGGCGGGCTATTGCGTTGCCAGTTTTAGCCACGGCTGAGTTTGCTGTCTGCTACCGCCACAATCAGCTTATTATTGCGACCCGAGCGAACCCGACCCCGTTCACTCCCCCAAAACCTCGAACAGGATCCCTGCTGCGAACCGATCTCGGCTTACGGGCTTGGTAGATTTTCCCACGCGTTCGCCTAGTGGCCCTCACGCCGGGTTTCGACGTCTCCGGAGGCCCACGAACTGGCGGGCTAGTTTGTTGTTTGCTAGCTGCTGGCTTTGCGGGAGAACGCCCCCATCCCCGGGGTACCATCACTTTCTTTGACCGGGGCCAATCAGTAAATGGCCGAAGGATGGTGATGGTTGCAGTATCAGTGAACCGAGTCCCATTGACGTCAGTAGCAGTTCTGGTTCAGTGTAAGGGGGGTGGGATGCGGTTGAGATGCTGCTGTTCTGCTGCTGCTGTTGTTTATGTTATTTGGCACGTCCATACTGAACCCTGGTGGCCGGTTCTCTGATTGCAGTTACGACTGGATTTTAACACTTGCAACATTGCTGGGTGACTTTTACCCGAGCTGCTTATCAGTTTCAGAATAGGCTTCCCTGTCTCACTCTCACTGAATGATGTCTTTTATTGTCTCTTTCTATTTATTTTACTATTTCTTATTACATTTCTCCACTTTTATTGAGCAAATGGAAGGAATTCTGTGATAATAAAGGTTAGTAGAATATAAAATTTGGCAGAGCAGTGATTATTAACTACTCTGTAATACCAACTGCTTGTTATGGTTAAACTTGGAGTTGAGTACTTTCGTAGGTCTTAGTTATATTTTCAAGAACGTGATCATAGCTTTATATATTGTGCTGAGGATCTACTACGGTTTATGAATCCATCTTCAATTATGAATAATACTGATGTCGGCGTTAGACGCTAGAATTCGACGCACAAATTTAACTTGTGCTATATTTAAATGGCCAAGCGTATGCAGTGAATCTCGAATGATCCCTATCGTGGTTTTTTAAAAAGATTGCCGATGTACTTAAGGATATCAATTTCGGGCCCGATACTTTTCTTTCTGTTCATCAACGAGATGATCACTGGCTGTGTCGAAGTGCCGAGATCATCGGTCCTCGAAAGATCATTCATAAAAGATACACCTTGCATAGAATCCTGAATTAGGCAAGGAATTTACTGGAGCGTTCGTTAATCGTTAACTTATCTGCTTATGGAACAAAAAGACGCTCTCATATGATCTACTTCGGTCAAAGCTAGTTGCCGACTGACAAAACACAAATGGTCTATATAAATCGAAAGTGGCATTTGCAATTAGAAACTCGAAAAGGGAAAATATTTTTACAAACTTAATTATTTGTTCAAATGTAAATAAACACTCACATATCCCTCATATCGTATCCAGGCGCCAGGCGTCCCCATGGCCTTTAAAAGGTCACCATTTTCTATCGGTTACTTGGTCATAATGCGTCGCCACGAAGTTATCATCCCTGCGGTGCGTGATCGGTATACGGTTATCATACCGTGTGTGTGTGTATTCTTTTTATCTCCACTCTTTGGTACTCTGTGTGTGTCTGTGTGTGTGTGGAGGTCACACGTTCATAGAACCTGCTAGTGGTAGCACGTTCCCCCTTGATGCTTGATGCGCTTACGCGAGTCAAATACGAACCCCATCATCGCCATCACTACCATCATCATCAACGTCGCCACACGCCCTCAAGGGAGTGTGCAGGGGGAACACTCCCAAGAAGCACCCAACGGAAGGTAAACAATGTAGCGACTTTAAACACTGCTGTAGCTAAAGGCTATTGCTTCTAATCAGCTGACGGGTAGAGGTGGTGGTTGTTATTGGATGTACAATACAAGGTGGCACGGCGACGGAAGATGATGAGGCATGTTCGTGGAAGGAAAAAAACCGGACCGAACTATTGATAAAAACACACACAAACCGGTAACACGAAAAAGCATTACCTTGTTGTCGTTGGTCATCTGATATGGCAATGATCCTTGATTTGTACCGCCGTTCCTCCCAACACCCACGTGCGGGAACTGTCAAAAGCTTTTAAACCCTTCTGGTAAACAATTGACCGTTTGGTCGGTTGTGTACCTCAATTCGCACCGATGCGCTATGCGCAACAACGCACCAAACAGTTCAAAGTCTCGAAGGGCCGTTCTTGTTTGCCCTTCTTGTACAATTCTCGTATTTTGAGACGCGATCGCTTCCGCCCTTTCACACGAACGTGGAGCGTGATCGTCTCGGAACGGATCCCACCCCATGTTTGCTGATTGCCCGAAGAATGCTGGAGGCTGGCGCTCCGTGACGTAGGGGTGGTTCTGTTTTCAAGAATTGTTTCGTGGCCTTCGTGGCTTGCTTGGCGCGGGTTCGATAGATGGTGTTTGTTCGCTTCCAAGGTTTTTCGGGGACTTAATTTTGGGTAGTCGAATAGTCGAACAGGAAGTAAACATGTTTACTAGCACGGTATTACTCAACCGGAGGCGAGGTCGAAATGCTTAGTACAGTCTGAAAATAGTCGCTTCATACAACTATAATGTTGCTCGTTGTGTAAGTATAATCATTGCTTTATTAAACCGTAGAGTTGGTAAGCGGAATGTATAATTCTACCCAAATTTGGGTAGTGTCTTCTGAATTCAGGTGCGACAAATGAAGTGTTATGGTGCAAAGTTTTAACTGAAAAAACGCCAACTAATCTCTATTCTGATATTCAGCATCTTAAAAAACAAAAGAACGTACAAGAAACACTTTGTTTTCTTAAGACTTCTGAAGAGACGCGTGAAGCGTAATATAACACAACAACTCTATAAACAAATCCACCTTGAATATCTCAATCAAGTGTATTATGTGAGCAGAATAGTTGAAGAAAGTCCGCTGGTAGAGAGTAAACTAACATATTTTGTTTATCGCTACGTCTCAGACATGGACGCCAAGTTTGGTATAATGTCCGTCTTTGTAATGTGTCCGTCTTGTCCAAGATATTCTTCATAATTTTGACGGATATTCTGAGCTCTGCATGTACTCATCATACTATAATGACGATTTTGGCTTTCTCCAGGATTGGAAAGATACTGAAAACCTCAAGCTGTTTTAAGCGAGGATCAGGAAGAGCATCACTATTGATAACTTCAAGGATAAATCTCATAGTACGATCAAATGCTGAATTGCATTTTCTTGATTGTAACTGTCACAGTTGCTGCAAATCAATAGATAACACTGTGATGTTTTATCTATATGTATGAGACATGATACTAAAGGCGATGGACAGTTGGATGGACTCAACACCATGGAACGAAAAAAAAAGGCGAAAACCAGTCCTACAACGATGATCAGAACTATAGTGTTTTGATCTTTACAAACGTCTCTCAAAATATGAAGAAACAGAAGGTTCGTTGCACCCAAAGGATTATGTTTTTATATTACTCTCATCGTAATAAAGATCACACCCTAGACAGTAAACAATGTACAATCTTGTGCTAATATTTTCATCAAAACTCCCTCTTTTGTCCAGCCGCTTAAAACATTTTGTTTTACAATTTCCTGGAAAGAAAGATTCAGTGCTTCCCCTAAATGTATGTATCTTCGCGTGCAAATAAAGCCGAAACATTTCGTAGAAATTCGCACAATTATCTTTTTTTCGTTTGGCCCAAAGCCCGACGCTGACGAGCGAGCGGCATGAGCAACATTTTCCTAGAAACGAGATCATCCATCGCGGCTGCGTCATGACTTTCCGGCCACGAAAGGGGCGGGTGTTGTATCTCTTACCTCTTGGCTGGCGCCCTTAAGTCAGGGGATTTTCGATAGCAAGTATGTGGGACATTCCCATGCCCGATGAGTACACTGCGGTCTGCACCGTAACGAGTCCGGACCGGGTCGTACAAACGAAGAAACCAGTTTCTTTGGACGGTCGAATGTTTGGGAAAATCCCATCGTCCAAGCGATCGGGTTCGATGATACTTCGCTGATCGTGGTGAAGAACTTAGACCCGAGACATATGAACGATAGGTCGGGCAAGTGGGCGAG
>KZ064389.1:0-12001 GCA_002091835.1 Anopheles maculatus | reverse complement strand
TGTCGGGACAGGAGAGGAAACTTTAGCGTGACGCTGTGGTGCCAAAGGTTTTTTCTTCGTCTTAAGGACCTTCCTTTGCACTTTTTTATAATGCCCTCTAAAGACCTTTACTGGCCACAATGGCACCTGTTCGATTGCAGTCGGACCGGACTCGCCATTTGCAGATGTACCCAATACTGCAAAAGGGTTCGATGCTGATGCTCCTTTGAGAGCATCGCTGTAGGAGCCGCGTGCCCTTTCGGCTATTGTCTTTGTCTGCTCCTTCTGCAGTTTCCGATACACAGGGCACAAGGCTATCTCATGCCACTCTTCCCGACAATGCGAACATTTTTGGGATGGCGCTTTGCACTCCTCGGTAGCATGCGCCCCTCTGCATTTACCGCAGCATGATTTGCGAGTGCAAAATGGTTCGGCATGTCCAATCCGGCTGCACTTGGAACAGGTGGCCACCGTTGGCACGTATGGCCGGTTGATGGGTATCCGGAGACCTTCAATAATGAGAGCCTGCGGAAGCACCGTACCCTCAAACGTAAACAGTGTACAATTGTTACGCAAAAAACAAGTCAGAAAGCGAAACTCTGTTGACCACGTGTACTGCATTTGTTTCCGCTTCCTTTCGGCAAGATTTCACATAATTGAAATATTTCGTCGGATGAAATATTTCACGCCATAGTTCGAAAGCTCATCAGCAAAGCACTAGTTGTACGAGAGATGTGGTGTACGTTTTCCGTTTTCCGTTTTCAGCAAAAATTAATTCATTCTTTCAATCACAACTTTGGCATCAATAATGTTAGTATCTTTTTGTGTTAATTGGCTACCGAACATATAGCTGCATGTTTACGAAAAAGTATTATATATTTTAATCGACTTTCTTATCATTTAATCTAATTTTGTTTTTTCTTTATTTCTTTTTTTCTTCAGTTATCGCACAGTGGTAGCGGTGCCGATCTATCACACGGCCGGTCCTAGCTTAAAATCCCATCTGCACCTTCTGTACGTTTCGGCGTAATCTGACAATCCAACTGCGTGCGAAATGGTATGCAAAAGTTATCACAAGATTTTAAAGATAAGGAAAAGGGAAGGGAAAATTAAGGATAAGAAAAAGTATTATTCTCACCGGAGATTGAATTGATCCTAGAATTTTATTATCCTTGTCTTGTTCTCTAACACGCCACAATCACGTCAAGTTTGAACAGCTTATAGTGAATGACGGTTAGGAAAAGTGTGTGCTCTCTCTCTCTCTCTCTCTCTCTCTCTCTCTCTCTCTTCATCTCTACGAGATGAATTGTTCCACCCTAAAAGCCCGTAACAGTGAGCATTTACAACCAGCTATTGGTAAAAATGAGCAATGCCAAACTCCAAAAAATGCCACCACACCACTGACAGGTGTCAACGTGCGAAACGCCACGTGTTCCCATTGTGCGAGTACGAGTACAGCATCGGTTGCGCACAAACTTTAAAAAAGCTCACCCAAAGGGGTGGCACTGTTGTTGCTTTTCGAAGCTTTCCGGATCGGAACGGATCGGGCATGTGTACTCCAGACGGTACCGACCGCTCGCTATAGGCTATATTTTCCATTCGCCGGACAGCGAACATCACTACTATACGTGAGGTGTCACTAGATTACGGATGTGGATTTCGACTTCCCGAGTCACGGCTAATATCGTACGAATATTTTAACTTTCTTTCCCATTTTCCCATAATTTGCTGTTAGTAGAATTGTAGTGTTTATAAAAAAAATAGTTAAAAAGCAGTGTATGTGTGTGTGTGTGTGTGTGTGTGATCGGTCTTTCATTTCATAAGAAAAAAAACATCTTTATTTCTCGTACTCGTTGAACGTGTAACGCTTACTTTGTGCATTTCTCGTGTGTTTCTGATTTTCCTCCCCTAAACTCCACCACCCTGCTTCCTGCGGCCGACGGAGCACACCAATTCGGTAGGCTTTTACGTGTGCGTGCGTGTGTGTATATGTGTTTTTTTTCTCCCCCCAATCGTGTTCAGCGCGTTGTCTCGCTTCAGTCAATGAATTTAAACGCGCTCTCGATTCGGTTGTGTCTGTCGGTATTCTTGCCGTGCGAGAGTTGTCTTGCTGCTTGCCCAGCAGTTTTCCCAGTTTCCCGAGTTTTTTTTTTTCAAGCCCTCCCCGTACATTTGAGTTGTTTGTTGAGTTAAACTAGTTGAGACTGTTGCTGAAAATGTTCACTTTATTACGAGTTTTTCACACACAACAGCAGTGAACGGCAGTGAATATTGAAGTACGTTTTTTCGCCTTACTCTTGCTTTGCTTTGCTATGTTGTGTTTGTATTTGTTGGCGTAAAATTGTACCAACTGTGAGTAATAGTAAAGCTGTTTTTGGGGGGTAAAATCGTAAAAGCGTAGGACCAGGTCAGGAACGAAAGAAAGCAGACGTTGATCGTTTGTGCCTTGCGTGTGTATGTGTGCGTAAGACGTGTTTGTTTCTCGGTGTGGTGTGGTGGTTGTTCTGTCTGCCAGTGGCGCTTTCCGAAATTGTTGTTTTTGTGCGAAAAATGAACAAAAATGAAATATGCGCATCGTCACCAAAGGCACCCGGAACAAAAAAATACCCGGCCCGTCGTGTTTTCCGGTGAAATATGCAACAACCAACCTAAACGAAGAGCAAAAAAATGATATAAAAACTATCCAACCAATTCAACCAAGCAATGGCAGAGTATCCTGCCTGCGTCAACCAACCTACCTACCGAGCCGCTGTCGCCAAGAAGCCGCATGCATCGGTCCAATCCTTCTCTCTCGCTCTCCCACACACACACACATGCACACACCGACTGTGTAATCGTATGTGATGGAATGGGAAGGTTTTCTGTTTCGCTCACACGTTCCACGTAAAACTCACTTTTCCCTATGATGGGGTGGGGTGCGCAATGGAATTTCACATCATCACCTCATTAGCCTCACACGGGCTAGAAAGAGAAAGAAAGTGCACCGTTGTGTGTACGCGGTAAAAGCAGTGCAAAAGAGAACGCAATCACATTTACAAGAAGAAAGTGATAGAAATCAAACCCACACACACACACGTACATGTGAACGTAATACTCACAATGCGAGAAAGGAAACATCAGCAAATAATGTGCTTGAAATGGTTTAGAGAAAAAGGTGTGCGTGTGTGTGTTTAACACCATGTTGCTGGTGTTGGTGGTGATCGGTTCAGCCTTTGCTGGAAGGGTTGATCTCCAATTTGGCACGCTGCTGGTGATCACACTGAGCTTATTCTGGACTTTTTTTTCCCCATCACCAGAAAGGAAACATCACAAAAATCTTATCCTAGTCCGAATAAATCGTAATCTCTCCCTTTCCATTGCTTTAATTGGCTCACGTAACGCTTTCTCTGTCGCGCTCGCTCTGGCTCCATCTGCAACCGTGGTGCGATCGCTTCGATTAAGTGCGATCACCAACACACCTCCAATCGATCCAGCGCAGGGGTTTTGTGTTCCGGAGCGCATCGAAACACGCTCTCTCTCTCTCTCTCTTTTACACGCACACAAAACGTAACAGCGCCGTTAGTGCGCTGGTAGTGGTCTACGATCGTCGTTTTTTCTTTGCTGGGTGAGGAGACAGGTACCGCCACCACTACACCCAAACAAAGGCACTGTTTTTTCTTTATGTAGTTTTGTCCAGCAGCGGCGCCTGTGTTCCGCCACCCCGAGTAGCGTTGGCAGGTTGTTACCACAGGTACATTTTTCTGCTGAGTGTGTGCCTTTTGCCGAAACCGATCGTGAAGTTTTTTTTATTAGCATGCGTGTGTGTGTGTGTGTGTGTGTGTGCGGTCATGTCGATATTTTAACAGGTGTATTAGTTGGTTGTTTTTCTTTTTCTTCTACTACAAGCTCTGCTGTAAGCAGATTATTGCTATCCTGTTACGAAAAGAAAGTTTACCTTACCAACACACACATACAACCTGATGCACATTTTTCTACGTCGATAATACGCCTTCGGACGTTGTTAGGAGCTGTTTGTTATTCTTTTGCTCGTTAGCTGGTTTGGTGTTGTCAGTAAAAGATAAATTGTTTTTTGGTTGTTGTTTGTTTCGGGCACAACTAGGAACAATAATTAGCCAAGAGGATGTGAGTAAACAATAACAAAATATATACGATAGGGCACCCATTAACCTGAGGCTTAATAGGCCAGTAAAGTTGTGTTGTGTCCGCTTGAGATGTAGGTTAGCTCGATATAGTCACACAACTTGAAGCAGCGAGGATCCTGTCGTATACAAGATCACTTTCACACCGTTGCGTATGAATTCCGAACCTGTCCTGGGCTAGATCGTGTCGGCCATCGCTTAATAATTAGTTCCCGCGTAGTTGTGGATAGTCAGCGCTCACTACGGAGGAGGAGCGATCGTCAGCCCCCGCCGGTGCTGTCGTGTAAGGATCCGCCGTCACGGGACTCTCTTCCCAGTTTTCCGCATCTCGTTTTCCCTCCACACGGACGAAGACACAAAGCTGTATTACAGTGACATCGTGATCACTAATGAGTGTGTTGAGTGTAGAGCGATAGAGAGAGAGAGAGAGAGAGAAAGGGTCCGTGTGTGTGCGACGTTTCCAAGTGGATCTTCTTGTAAAGGGTGTGCCAAAAAGAAAAAAACGCAACGCAACAAAAACAAGTGTTTTCTTTTTCCTTGCACGTGGCCGTATTCTCATTTTCCTTTTTTCCCATTGGATGTGTGTGTGTGTGCGCGTGTATGTGTAGCAAATCAACATTGTGCCTTTCTTCCATGTGTGTGTGTGCGTGTCTGTAGAATAAGTGTAGTGTGAGGGCGTACGGTGTTGTGGGCGCCTTTCGATAGTGTGTACACAAATCTATATACATATTATTTTCCTCTGTTTCAATCACAAACACCTCCACACCGGCTTGTAATTGTTGTCGCGTGCGGCGTGGCTCACACACACACACACCCGAAAGCAGTGCAATCCTCTGTGCGAGCCGTGCGCAGCTAAGGCCATTTCCGCAAGTCACCGGAAGTCGGACATACGCCAGAAGTCGCGCCACGAATTTGCCTACAGTGCGAAGCGGTCAAGTTAGCGGGTTCAGCAAACAAAGCAAACCCCTTACCATTCGGAGGAAGTACCGACATATTTCTGGGTAAGTATAGAAGGTAGCGTGTAAATGGGCAACTTGTGTTGTGTATATGATAAGACGATGGTGGTTATCGGTGAGCAAAATTGATGGGTTACGTCACGCAGCTGACGTTTGACAGTAGCGGCCAGAATTCGAAATAGGTCATCTAGCGATGACTTCTTACCACTCCTGCAGTGGGTATTAACTGTTCAAGTACCACCAGGCTGCTGTTGGCGTGATAAGGAGGTTAAGTTCCAAGGGTTCGTCGCTTGAATGTATCTTCTGTATTGCTTCCTCTAGAAGTCGCTTCAACAAGTCATATTCTTGCAAACGAAGAGGTGCCAGAGATCCTAGACTTGATGCCCATTATGGATGCCACCCACACTCTGGAGTACGCTTTGTGGCTGTATGTACAGCCAGAGCGACCTGATATCGATACCGATCCAAAAGTTGGGTTGAAGTGTAAAAAAGAGAAAAGGCGCAATATCTCTTATCAGGTACCACTGAGGTGTCACTCGTGTTTTCGAAGAGATTACATCAACCTGTAAGAATTTCAAAGCAGATCTGCCGCGCTACTCTCGAGCCTATATATATACACGAGTGTTTGGTACGTGTGGGTGAGCAGAGTTATCAAGGCGCTGCGCTACCAGAAAATGGTGCAAATTGGTTGGGCTGAGCGTCCGTAAACTCTTCGCCAACCAACCTTTATTTTGCTGCCCAGATGGACCTGGACCTGAATGAGGAGGTGGACAAAGCACCAACACGGCAACACAACTATAGGGGCGTTGCTGTGTTGAGCGAGCCACAGCAACCTGTTTCCCAGCCGCTAATGATGCGTGGCTGGCTCTGCTGACGTTGACAGTGGCCTAGTGGCTTGTCATTGCAACAGGTTAGTGGTGACATTGCACCGAGTATTCAATCAACCTTCTCTCTCTCTCTCTCTCCCACTCTGTATTGTGGATGGGAAAACCTCGCAACTCCGGATTCCTTCGGCTTCTGGTGTTCAGCGCTAGAATTCTGAGCATTGGACGGTAACAACAATACTGTAACTCCACCCCATCCAGGCCGCACCCTTTCCGGTTGAGCAGAGGAAGCAGCACACCCTGATATTAGCAGCAACCGAGAATATTTGTAGTTTTGTATGGTCGTCTAATGCACTACAATAATAGAAATAGGCCCTTAACACTTTGCTTACTTAAAACTACTAACATAACAACATTAAAAGCGCGCCATGTTGCTGTTGCTTAGCTCCGAACTTGCGCGTCAAGCGTCCGGATACGTTCACGCCAGCGAACGATGATGCATGTTGGTGTTTCTGCAGCAAAAACATGTAATAAAAAGCCCCCCACCCCCCCTCTCGTGACTGGAGGGTTTGCCCAAACGGAGGGGAGGGGAGGAAGTATGTTTTTCCGTCGCGCATCACACACAACATTACCTGTTCCGCGTGATAGGATTGCAGTTTGACAGGAACAAGCGCGCGCTTCGACCACTAGAAAGTGGTTGAGTAAGTGGTTTTTTTGGTGGTGGGGGGGCGTATACGTGGGATGGTGGCCGAAGCGAGACAGCTGTCAAAACAGAATGCACCGCTTTGTGCATGCGCGTGTGTGGTGGCGCGCCAAGGCATTCCGATACTCGCTGATAAGGGTGTGGGTCCAATGGAGGACAGACAACAGGCCCCCGAATTGGAAGAGATGTTTGCCGATAGCGCAAGAAGCCGACAAGCGTCCGCAATCGCGTTGGTGCGGTTGTTGAGAAATTTGGGCGAATGATAGGGTTTACTGTGAACGTGTGCGTGTGGAGTTGTTGCTTCCTTTATCCGCATCTCAACACTGCCGCACACCCGCTGACAGTTGCTGACAAGTAGTGAAGGAAAACGTTTAAACCTAGAAGCTTATTTGATCGATTAGTACCTTTGCTCACCTGGGTGGAGCCTTTTTGTAATGCTAGAAACATTCGGTTGTCTAACAGATCTTCATCTTCTTCTTTTAAAGGAACTCCAGACACATCAGCTCGTAACATTCCGCCGCCAGTTCAGAGTCTCAACCCGAGGACTCTGCTCTAGGAACACATCAACACCAGCGTATCAGTTCTTTCAACCCGATTTCTCTTCCGGGCTACGTGTAAAAACTACTATCAACCCCTATCAAAATGCCGAAATCAGTAAGTACATTCCATACGCCCTCTGTCGAAATTTTCTTGTGTTTTTTTTTAGGTACGTGTGTGTCTGGGAATGGATTGATTTTTGGTTTACTGTGTACTGCGCGCGGAAGGACTTCGAAGAAGCTCCCCGACAATGTATTTGTTTGCGCAAACCCTCCTGTGTGTTGCACGGTGTTGCATAACTTTCGGCAGACAAATCAGACGAACGGCTGTGTATAAAAGCTCGCCTTTTTTTATATCGTTTCGATTTGTTTCTTTTTTGCTTTTAGCCGAATTACATACACGTCAGGGAAAATAGCCCATTATCTAAACAAATCCCCTCGGTGCGGTGGCTTGCACTTGAATGCAAAATTGAAACCTGGGAATGGTGAAATTTCGTACCATCATCAGCAGCAGCAGCCCCAACTCCCGTTGTAAAAGGGAAGCTTACATAACAGTGTTGTTGTGGAATCGTTCGGAAACGCTATGGGGAAAAATGCTCCGAATCGATCCGATCGGATGTCTCCCATATATATATACACTGTAACGGAAATCGTCGAAGCAGACGCGATCTCAAGTATCATATCGTACGAGCGTGTTTGCGTGTTACGCGCGAAATAGTAAAACCACTAGACGAGTTTCACTCTTTTTTTTCCTTCACCCCGTACACAGCAATAAAAGAACCGTCTGGAGCGTAAGTCGACGATTCCGGCGATACATAATACAACGGGGGGAGTGACGGATGACTAGTGCGGCTAGAGTAATAAAATTGCTTGATTTGATCTCGCGTTTGTTGGACATCGGCGAGGATCAGCGGGAACACACAGGGGACAGAGCGTGATTACGGTCTGTCACACGTGTGTTTGTCACACTGTAGTAAAGTCACATGATGCATGTTTTACCTAGCTGCTGTCACGGAGAAGCGTAAGGTTCCCCGGGAACGTGTATCGCTCACCGATCGATAATTTGCGGCGAATGATGTGTCTTGACACACACACAGAAGAAAAAACAATTCTTGCAGAAAAAAAATTAAGAGTGTTGACTGTTTACACGAGTATATTTTACATTGTAGCTTGTACATCCATCATCCAGTGCGCGAGAGATCCGTGAACAGGCTGTTTCCATCTCCGAGCTTAAGAAACACGAGGTGCGAGAAATCGACTTCCCTTCGACGGGAATGACCAAGTGCGACAAGTGATGTCAGAGCCTGGTGATGGAATTAGCAAACACCACCCTCCCCCACCAGTTCTGGCGTGGCGTGTTACGTAAGCTTTGTCCCCACAGATCATACAGTAGCACCACCTCAAACTCGTACATGTGTGAACGTTGCAGCTATAGCCATGTGGTGAGCGTAAAGTAAACATCTGTCACCGTTTTTTTTTTGGATGTCCCAATTTCGCTGTGACGAATTTTGCCCTGACGGTCCCGGGGTTCCGTTCCGCCCGTCGCGAGACGATCGTACGAATGGAACATGAGTTTCGCTATTATTCATTGTTCCTCTAGAGGTAGCCGCCGAGTGATACAGAGTACATATGATATTTGTGTATATGCATCCGGACAATAGTCCACACTGCGCCATGAATCGGTAGACATAACAACATCAACTTTGGAAGTACGAAATAATTGACCCGCGCAAACGAAACGAACATCCAATTTGGCTTGCCGTAACTGTCAACCTCTTGTTGTTTGTTGCAAGATTTTTAATCAAAACTGTCCAGAAGTTCGAGGAACTATTTAACGAAGCCTCCCCAGCTCCAACTAAGCAGACAAACGGTTGGCCGGCAAATGGAGTGCAAAATTGCACGGTAAGCCAATTAGTTGTCCCATATCTTGGGCTCTGTGGGGATTTCCCCACCAAAGTCGTGGCAAGTCTTGTTTACCAAACGATTGTGTGACGTTTCCCCCCCCGACGGGTACGAGAGAAAGTAATGAGCGTCTGGGGTTGTTTTTTGTTGTTGTTTGTTTGCTAGAAACGCCTCTGCAAACTACCACGTACCTCGTATGTCTCATCCATATTATCAGTACTCAGAGAACAGGCCAACGCACGCATTTTTAATGACCGAATCCATGGCACGGGAACACTGTGTACTGTGCTGTCTTTAGCAGTGCGTCACTGTTTGTTTAAGCTCTAATTGTTGTTTACAGTTTGCAGCTCACACCAACGCTACTGATTCTCTGCTGCATTTGTGTGTGCAAATTGTCTTAAAAATAGTACAGAGTATCATCAGCGTGGCATCATCATCTTTATTTCCCGTTCTATGTCTACTCTCTCTCTCTCTCTCACACACACATGCTTCTAGTGGTGCATGTTTCGGTAAATGTTCAAACACGGCGCGCGTTGTGTTAATGTCAAACCATCAGCCAATGCAAATATTGTGCATTCGCTGCGTATTATTCCTTGACCATTTTGGTGAGGAGACGTTTTGGAGGGATAAGGTAGGGAGTGTAGTGTGCATAGTCCGAAAGGTCTCCTCTCCCATCTTCCATCTTACAATGCAACCTGGACAATGGAAAAAAAGAAAACCGGTCCTCTTCTCAGGAGGGAACTTCAAGGACAGCAGGATTGTTTGCGAACATGCTAAGAAGAAGATGGCATAATTTGGAAAACACAAGTAAAGGAGGAGGTTTTCGGTGTACGAACAGGAAACACACATACACATCGTTTCCATGACATCATCAGTACAGCCAGTGCCAGCAAAATCGTGTTTGTGTGTACTGTTGTGATTTCCTTTTGGCGCTGCTTTTTGCCTATTTTGGGTGTGTGATTCATATAACCCTAGCCGCATCAGCACCCACCACACGTGTTGGCGTGCAAGCCAACAGCAGCAGTAACGGAAAGTAAAGACACTCATGCCACATGTGTGTGTGTGTGTTGGAAAAATGGAACCACAAATGTTGTTCTGTTGGAAAGTTTAAAGTAAGAAATAAAGCAGGAAAGCAAACAAAATCCATGAGATCATTTTTCATGGTGGCGGCGCAACATTGGTGAGTAAGTGTTTGCGTTACTCACGGGCGATGAGTGCGCTAGCCGGTGGTGAATGCGTTTGGCTCTCGCTGTGATGAGTGTGAACAGTTTGAGATGATTCACTGCAGTGAATAAAATTGCATACTTCCCGTGATGTTCCATTTAATGTTGCCGCGGTTATTTAAGTTAATGTTTTGTTGTAATTCCATACACAACACCCAACACACTTGCTAATACGTTCGAGCAGACAGATGAGATTTGATATCCGATTCCTGTCGTGTGGAGACTGGCCCACCGGATTTCTTACTACTTATATTGTTATGTTCACCTTTTCTGGGCTTCAATGACTTGATTAAGTGTTAATTTTAGGAGACCGAAGAGATGAGACAACAGAGGACCGTACGATGCGTCAATCCAGGTCCAGACATTCGCTAATGACATAGACAGAGCATTGGTTTGAGGCTCTCCTATACACCAGAAGCTTACTAGAAAGCGCCGAG
The DNA here is from genome assembly GCA_002091835.1 of Anopheles maculatus. Classification (NCBI taxonomy): domain Eukaryota; kingdom Metazoa; phylum Arthropoda; class Insecta; order Diptera; family Culicidae; genus Anopheles; species Anopheles maculatus. The sequence goes on along the minus strand of KZ064389.1, from coordinate 1,302 downwards.
TCGGACTTCAACCACTACCAATCCAACTATCAAACACTGATTTACATTGGGATGGTGTACAGATGGGTAGTCGCACCTTTAAGGTCATTCAAAACTTTGTCCATTTTAGGTTTTAACCTGTAGTAAACAGCTAGCAGCAGTATCTCAACATCTAAGCTGTTAGTCTGTGCTGATTTATAATGGTTCGCCCATTCTTGCTTACTTCAATATTTTAATTCCAACTATTCTTTGGTTTTTTACCATCAATTTCATGTTAAAATCATGATTCTATGTTGTTTTAGCGAGTAATGTGTGTGCTAGTAACAAAGCTACCTGGATAATACTTGATATTTGCCACAAACACAGCGACAATAGACTGAATTTCTTGTTTTGCCAGTAGGAAACATGTAGGATGATTTACCAATACAGTAAAGTGTTGGATTATTTTGAGACTTTTTTTGTTTTGGATAGTAAAGAATCTCTCTTATAATTATCTTATTTACCACGTGTTCTTTTTTGCATTTAATTTGTAACTGTCAAACATTTTGCCTGTGAATGTCACATACCCGTGTACTTCCCCTCCATTGTCTGCTTTTTACACAAACCATTGGAAACATTCTGTTGCGAATCCGCAAATATACAAGGCACACATTCGGCACAACGAACAAGAGCCAAAAATGCCTTCCCCAATCGCTGCTTGACAAGTTTTGTATGTTTCTTGATAACATCATTCTATTTTCCGATAAGGTGTGCTGAGAACGTACCGTTTCTCGATTGGTTCTACTGCTGGCTTCTGACTAGTTGCCTCGATTGATTTTGCAATGACTGAGCAGACAGACTCTTTTCAGTGTGCTGTTTTTTTTTGTTAGGAGACTGTGTTGTCGATGCATCGATTTATTGATTGCCCATTCTTGGGTAGATACAGAGTTTATCACGCCAATTAGATAAAAGCCGGACGGTGAAATGAAGTAATTCGATTGATCGAATGATAACGAACCCAACGAAAGCTCGTTTTTTTTTTCGTTGTGACCAATTTTTTTTTTGACATACCTTTGATGGCAACTGGGAATATCTTAATAATTAGTAAAAGCGGGCGTGCATTAACTAAACCCACTTGAACGAACAGATAATGCAGCACAACTCTTGGTTTTTGTGGAATGTCTGTCAAGAATTTCTATCTACATAAGTCGCTGCTCTCTGCGTTATCTTATCAGTTCTGCATTCCACAGAGAAATCGGCGGTTAGTTCGATTGTTGAAGTCCGTAGCATCGGGTTTCGCGTTCGCACGGCGGCACGGCTATAGAATCTGTCTATAGAAGTTAT
>LULA01016880.1:0-17718 GCA_002091835.1 Anopheles maculatus | reverse complement strand
TAAATATGGGTTACTATTGACCGGTGCAACAGTGGAACGGTGCAATACTATAGCTTGATAGATTGTCAGTCACTAGTGGTGTGTGCATTTTTCAGTTAAAATTCCCTCCCGGCGTGTGTAATGTGAGTTGTTTCGTTACAACAACAGCTAATGTGTTTTTTTTATCGAATAGATTTATAGGAAAGTCATGTGCAAATAAAGTTGATTTTGTTTTAAAGTAATAAAAAATACACTTTATAGATGAAATGAACGAAAGAAACAGCTAGGAAAGTCATTAAATGGCGCCAAAAGAGTATTATCGCCTAGCACTGATAGTGCACAAATAAGGAAACGTGGAAGTATGAGGCTCGAGTAGTAAACATCTCGTTTGGCACGTCGCTAATCTAAGAGTGCAATCCCGGAACGATAGAGTTTGTTTGATGAACAAGCAGCATTACTGATTGCATTGCAGCAAAGCAAAACAAAGAGGACAAATATACGTCACTTAATCGCAATCGCCTTATCATGATCCGATCGGCTGCCTTCTTTTAATAGTAAATATTAAAGATTTGACTTAGAAGGTTTGAAATCCATGAGGTAATAGTTTCGTTTAGATTCCTCGCGCCTAAAACTATGCAATAAGTATTTTGAAAAAGGAATTTTGCTATTACACGTGGCGCTAGAACACCGTTTCTACACTTTTGGGCACACTTTTATCGACTCAGCCAAACAAGACGCTAAGATACTTCAAAGAAAGAGATGAACTTTTTCCTTAAATGATGCAGCTAATGTTATCTCTGTTGTATTTCCTTCAAACTTATGACTTGGACAAAGAGTGTTCTCTTCTAATATCAGAACACAACTGGTCCAATATTACACTTACAGGTCATATACATCCGTACATTCGAATCAAATCACAGCTTATCACTTCTGTTCGTCATCAGAAATAATCAAGCCCGATAGGACCTAGCCCTTTTGACCCCTTTGGAGCGTCATTGTTTTATATCGGCGCTTATCGGCAGTTTGCGAGCTAAGCTTGGATTGGGTTGCGGGAGGGTGCCAAAATGATAAGTTTGATCTCTGGATTAAGGAACACACACATGAAATTCACATACGAAATGGTTATGACGCTCAGATTAGGGTTCCGTCAATGCAGACGGGTTGAAACATTTGAAGGAAACGAATCGTACATTCGTTTACAGTTCAGGGATTGTGGGAATGTAAATACGCACTTGCTGGACGGTGTTTAGTTTGAAAGAAATTCTACAATGGACGAACTTAAGGATATTCTGCGCGAGTACGTGAAACGAAACCAGATACTGGAGAGTTCCAACGAGCTGCTTCGTGAAAAGTTATTGGAACAAGAGAAATTGGTAAGAAGAGTTTTGAACGAGTGCAGTTTTAAAAATAAAGCCAAATTTCTAACAGTTGCTTTTCGCCACAAGCACAAGGTTTACATCGATGATTTGAACAACATGAAAACGTGTCTGGGAGGGCTGCAGGATGCGCTCATGAAGTGTCGCGCAAACATTCTAAGCCACGAGATGATGGATAAATCGAGAAACGTGTTTGGAAGCGCTCGAACTAAAACCGATCAAACAAATAACAGCACAATGGAGTTGGTGTCGCTGCAAGCCCAGCTGGAAGTTTGCAAAAACGATTTAGTCGAACAGCGTACCGCCTATCAGGAGCTTCTGATAGAGAAAAACCGAATAACGGCTGAAATGCAGACACTTTTGCAGAAGAATCATCAACTGTCGATGGATCATGCACAAAATAGGTATGGAAATGGCTTCTTAAGACTATCTTTAAAAAGTTCTAACGTGAGCTTTTTGTTTACATTTGCAGTAGAATTAATCCGTCCTCGCCCGATCAAATCATCCGCGCAACGAAAACGGACAGTATGAAGCTGTACGGCACATCGCCCGGAGTTTTTGAACGGCAGATCGAACCTTGCCCTCACTGCAACAACGTGTTTGGAGATTTTCTTACGCTGGAAACGCACATCAAAGATTGTCCAGGGCTCGATTACTAATCGATATCGCGCACGGTTCATTTGATAACGGGACTGATTTTTGTTATTTGTTTTGCTATGTTAGTACCTTGTTTATCGCTTTATCACCCGGCCTACCAATAAACCGGCCTGGTAAGGCTCTCTCTGCGAAACATATGTTTTTATCTTAACAGCTGGGCTTATATTGGTGGATCGAATTGTGCATAAGCTTGCACATACATGTGTACTTTAAATATTGATTTATAGTCCCTAGTTGCATTTTTTATCCGCGCAGCATGCAAGAATTAGCTTAATCCATGCTGCAAACGGATTGATGTGACGCCTTTTTTATTAGAGGTAAATTCAATTTTCGTTTTTTTTATGTTATCTTGTTCTTGTCCGTTATACAAAACTATGGCGTTGCACTTTTTCTTTTATTATAAAAAGAAATTACATTTCATTTCATGTTTTAAATCAATCATCAAGTATTGAGACCGCGGTTTGCATACATTTAGGCGTTTACATTTTCAATTCTATTCAAAATCAGTAATTTTATAGTATCAACCTTGTGCACAATGGAAATCGTTCCGGACCAAAATACTAGGAGGTTATATTTTAGGAGGCTTTTAATTAGATTTTTCTCACTGTCAATATAATTATACAGTTTTTTTAGGTTAAGTTATACTAAAAATTCTTCAAGAATTGAAGAACTACCAAGGTCTATTGAATATACAGGTCTCGTAATAGAAGGGTTTTGGCAGCTCTTGGAATAGCAATGAAAAATAAAATGACAGATGGGAGTCCGAAGCGTATACACGATGCTATGTACTTGTATGCGTTTGTTGATGGTTTTGAAAAGTTGGTGGTTGGTGAACTGTTGGCATAAATTTATGGTAAATCTTCGTTTAATATCAAACCATTCAATCAGTGGTTTAAACGATACACAGAGGCGCGCTGAAAACTGACCGACAACAGAATTGAGAGCGAGCAAACTTTCCGCGTCTATTGCAAAAACAACACACCAATACATAGCCAAGGACGTCTACCTGTCAAAATAGAATTCAAGATGCCGATGTCAACAAAGGCTATTACGAGACCTGTATATTCAATAGACCTTGAGAACTACACAAAAAAGTAAGATTATTCTAATGAAATGTCTACTTTACGTCACAAGCCATGTCCACCAACTCGCACACCTTTCCACCTGTGCATGTGTTTGTGTTCTTTCTTACGCCTCTATGATCCTGGGTGCGGAACTGGGGAAAAATATTAACCCTGTATGCTATTCATAGAGTGCGCCCCCCAAAAAAGTAAAAAAGAGCTGCTTAAAATAATAATAAACACTACTAACCAGAGTGAACAGCGTGTACGTGTGAGTTCCTACGCCAGGAAAAAAACGAGGTTTCCACGGGATATTGCGTGATTAACCGATTATCAATCGCCTGTGTTGTCTCGAAAGTGCACCGTCTGGAAAGCGAAAAGATAAACAAATCAATAAAATGGCAAACGTATGCGAGCCCCTAACGCTGGCGAAAGGTAAGGGTGGTATTACCCCGTAGGCTAGGACATCACCTTGTTCTAGCGCGATCTATATTGCATGTTCCTTGCTTCGTTGCAGATGTGAAACGTTCGATTGAGCTGCTGGAAAAGTTGCAAATGAGCGGTGAAGTACCCGCCACCAAGCTTGCTGCCCTGCAGAAGGTACTGCAGAGCGATTTCCTCAACGCCGTACGAGAGGTGTACGAACACGTTTACGAAACGGTGGACATCCAAGGTTCGCTGGATGTACGTGCGTCCGCTACGGCCAAGGCAACGATTGCCGCGTTCGCTGCGAGTGAAGGACACGCCCATCCGCGCGTTGTCGAGCTGCCCAAGACGGACGAAGGGCTCGGGTTTAATGTGATGGGTGGTAAGGAACAAAATTCGCCCATCTACATTTCGCGCATCATTCCCGGCGGGGGTGGCCTTAAGCGGGGTGGTCAGCTGCTTTCGGTGAATGGTGTGTCCGTGGAGGGTGAAAACCATGAGAAGGCGGTGGAGCTGTTGAAGCAAGCGGTCGGTTCGGTAAAGCTTGTCGTGCGCTACACACCCAAGGTGCTGGAGGAGATGGAACTGCGGTTCGACAAGCAGCGTGCGGCTCGAAGGCGCCAGCAATATTAAGTTTGCAATGTTTCGTTCGCATAATCTGATCCGTACAATGATTTGCGTACACACAGATAAATCCCCCTTTAAAACGTGTTGTGTGCGTGTGTTCATGTTATTATGTGTTATTCTGTGTTCGGAACCGATTCTCATATTCTCCATCCCGATAATAATGTTCACTGTATGCAACAGGGTTATTTAATATAGAAAGAGAGTGTCGTATTTCTGGTACATAGGCCCTTGGATGGTCAGATACCATCCGTAAGATGCTTGTTTAGACAAAGTGTGTATGTGTTGTGCATTTGAATTTGTCTCTAAACGTGCCACCCGAACCCGGTACCCGTGTTAACGTATGTTGAGTATAAAAGCCACCTCCGTATCGTATAATGCATCCCCATGCCAGCAGTATCGTCTAGGTTGGACAACCCGGATCGGTCGCCTTCCCGGATCTTTGTGTCCGTGGAGAGTGTGCTAGCCTATTTGTCCCGTTCGGGTTGACGAAATGCATGTGTTTGTTAGAGCATAAAACCAAAACGCAGAGATTAGAAACAATTCACCCTCACACTGCTGTAATAGTAATGATAATTACACACCATTCTCTAGGCATGTTACTTTCCGTTCTCATGATATAGCGACAGAGAGAGGACGATGCGTTTTTTTTTTATGTAACGGTAGGAATGTAATAAAGTAACTTCAGTTTACCTGATGTATCCTCCTGTTTGCGATGTTTCGTTTTCTTCCGCCGCTAGCTTTCGTACTTCTCCACCAAATGCTTGGTACCGTACTCCTCATACTGGTTCCGACTCATGCACGATTTCAGGAAACTAAGTGACTGTGAATACTTCTTCCCACCGTGCCACGCATATGTGATAGGACTGCAAACAAGGAAAACGCTAATTAAATGAACGAAAAGCCACTTCCAAAAAACCGGGAAAACTTACTTGTCCGGCACTGTTACGTTAACGTCATACTCATCCGGTGCTAGCGCACGCACATCCCGTTCCACACGCGATTGCATCCCCGGAAATAGTGCACATCCTCCACACACGACAATGTTTGCAAACAGATGCGGACGTGTCTCTTCCGGGCACAGATTAATGGCATCCACGATCGCTTCCGGTACACCCATCTGCTGTATTCCCACGTCCGAAGGATGGAATAGCATCTCCGGTATTACAAACCGCTCATTGCATAGTCTCACCGTTTGCAGTTCATCTCCACCATCCGAACTGCCCGTCGAGCCATTCGGATTGCGTAAAAATCCACGCCGAATCTGTGTATAATCCGGCAACACATATTCCCGCACGATCGTATTGTCCGGAAAGCGCTTCCTCGCTATCCTCATATCTTCGTTGAAATTCTGCGACACAAAGCAACTGTCCTCCTTCACCTGATTGATCACGTACGATTCATCCATCACGTTCAGCTGCCGGTAGGAGATGATTTCCTTCAGATGGTTCGTAAGCACCTTTCCACCAACGTCGATACGCCGGATCGCTTCCTTCACCTTGTTACCCTTCACAAACGGGACGATATGTGTAAAGCTGAAGCCCATCTCTACCACCACACAGGCAAGTGGCCTTTTCCGCTCGTCGGCGGACGTGCCGGTGGTGTGCGTATAATTAAAGGCAGCTAAATCTATCGCGGTCGATTTGCATACGGCATCACAGTCGTACTCTTCGTACAGTATTTCTAGCATCGCCTCCTGGATCGATCCGAAATTGAACAGTGGCTCGGTGATGAGCAAGGGCGTTTCGGAAAACTGAACCGGACAGCAATCGGGACTGAACAGATAATCCCAAACCGTTTTCTGTACATCCCAGTTCACTAGATAGCCACGCTGGAAGCAGAGAATGTAAAACAGCCCCGAAGCGTCCCGACATTCTTCTATCTGGTTTCCGATGAACGGTCGTCTCCTTTCCGATTTAGCTTTTGTGATGCAGTTGAGAATGGTTCTGAGAAAAAAAAATGCAGCGTGTAAATGCAAAGGACTCGATGGACGGTTCATTTGACTTACTTCGGTTCCGGTGCATCTGATAATCCGAGTTTTGCATAGAATGCACCATTATCCAACACGAATGCACTATTATCTCCCATTTTATGTTAACTTTCTTCACTTTCGTCTACGCTTTGCTGGGTACAACAAGCCCACAGCCGGCATCTGTTTTGTTGTTCTTAAAATACAGTGGCGAACAAAATGAATATACACGCGCGATGCCGAACGGTATGAAGATGCGCGGGGTGCCTAAATATTGGTTTTATTTCGGGCATTAAAAAACTTAGTCATTTAGAATATGCATACAAACTCTCGATATTACTTTTTAGATCCTTTTCAAACAAATTTGAAATGAGAAAGCATTAAAAAATAATAAATAAACTGTGTTTTCATTCAAGCTTAGTCTGGCAACACTGCCCTCTCACACACAAACACGCGAGTTGACAAACACATGACAACCACATCACACCTGTTCTGTCAACCCGTGCCTTGATAAATCTCTCCATTCCACCGAGGAAAAAAGTACGATCTTCAGCGGCAGCACCGGGACCTGCGGTGCATTTTTATCCCAAATTATTAGATAAAACATCCGCAGAAAATGGTGCGCTCTGCGGTGTTGGGATTAGCGTTAGTGCTGTTATTTGGCTACAGCTCAGCCGATGAAGTTTTCGGCTGCGGGGGCTTCGTGAAAAACGTTAACTCCGAGCTCGATCTGAGCAAAGTGGAGGTCGGACTGTAAGTCTTCCCATTGCGGTTAATTTAATTAACGCGATGGATCCCTCGTTCCGGATGTTCCGGTTCGAAATGCGTATTGATTGTCTTCTTCCAACAGGTTCACTGCACAGGGCAGCTTGAAGATCAAAACCGAATGCTCCCCATCGAACGGGTATTACTTTATCCCGGTGTATGATAAGGGTTTGTATGTGTTGAAGGTGATACCACCACCCGGTTGGAGCTTCGAACCGGAACAGGTAGAGATCAAATTCGACGGGCACTCGGACAAATGCAGTCTGGGGAAGGATGTGAATTTCCTTTTCAAGGGGTTTGGCATCACGGGACGGGTTGAGCTTCATGGAGCGACAGATACGGGGGCACGAAATGTGCGTGTAGACCTGGTAGCGGAGGATGGCAGTAAAATCGGCCAAACGATCACAAACGGAAATGGTGTGTTTTCGTTCACACCGATCAAACCGGGCCGTTACGTGGTGAAGGTGCAGCATGCGAAGTGGCACTTTGTACAACCAGAGTACAAGGTAACGGTTGCATCGGGTAATACGGAGATTCCCGCCGGATCACTTGTCGTTTCGGGTTTCGATGTGGAGGGTAGCGTTTTCAGCGATGGACAACCGTTTGCAAACGTTGGCTTGCTGCTGTACAGTGCCAAAGATGTAAGTTAAACGTAATAATGGTATCCAGACCCGTACTTTTGACAGTAATTTTCCGTTTGCAGCAAAAACCACTAGTAAAATGCGCTTCCGGTGATATTCCATCGGTCGCAAACACCGGTAACAAAGCGTACGAATCGAATCCCGTCTGCTTTACGACACCAAACAAAAACACCGGCAGCTATCTATTTCCGGGTGTCTCCCGGGGCAAGTATCTGATTCGTCCACATTTCAGCGACAGTAAGATCAAGTTCCACATTCGTCCGGAAGCGGTTGAGCTAGTGGTCGGTAGCGATGGTGTCCGGGTGAAGGAAAATTTCGAGGTGACGGGATTCAGTGTATCGGGACGTGTATTGCGCTCACCCAACGGTGCAAGTGTGGTCAATGCACGAGTAAAACTGAACGGACGGGAAATCGCAGTTACCGGTAAGGATGGGTCGTACACGCTGGAAAACATCCAACCAGGCACGTACACGATCCAAGTCCAAGCGGACGATCTACAGTTTAAGGATCACATCGTGAAGGTATCGCTCGCCAATCCTTCCCTACCGGATGTGCTCGTGTCCGGGTTTAAGGTGTGCGGACAGGTTATTTCGAAGAAAGCGCACCGAGTTGCGATTACGAAGAAAGCTTCCACCATGATGGTGGAGGTGACGAGTCGCGAAGGTACCGGTGAGTGGTGTACGTTCCTGGAAAATGGCCAATACACGGTTCAGGTACTAACGAGCGATGAGGAACACGCGAGCGGCATCCAATTCTTCCCAGTTACTCAAACGATCGAAGTTAGCTACTCGCCCGTAGAAGGAATTGTGTTTTCTCAGCTTCGAGCCACGGTAACAGGCGAAGTGCGCTGTCTAGCAAAGCGTGAATCGTGTGGCGATTTAGCCGTTACACTGCAAGCTCTCGATGGCAATGGAAACGCAGTTGGTCAACCCGTAAATGCTCCGGTGTCCGATGCGGGTGGATACACCTTCCAGAACGTGCTTCCCGGTAGCTACGAAGTGAGTGTGCCAAGCTCGAAGCTATGCTGGCAGTCAAATACGGAAAAAATCAACATCAAAACAGCCAAGGAAACGGTACCGGACTTTGTGCAGACGGGATACATTGTTTCGATCCTTTCGAGCCACGGTGCAACCATGGCCTACCGCTGGAAGGATACTCGTACGCCTGCGAAGCAGGAATACGCTGCCACCAAGGAGGAAGAGATCGTACTGACCGCCGGGATGAATATGTTCTGCGTGAAGCGTGCCGGTGCGTACGAAATGCGATTGAGCGGATGCCATCGGTTTGAGGAAACAACGCCGACCGAATTCACTACCGTCAGCATTGAGTCCATCTCGGTCAATGCTAAGAGTCACCGCAATTTGGTAACGCTGGTAGCAGAAGAAAAAGAACGTTACCGTGTGAAGGTACTGCGCGATGGTGGTGAAACCACGGGAGAGTTTATTGATCTCGAGCTGTCGGATACGCGCACCGATGGTGGGTTTGTGTACCGGAAGGAATTTTATCTGGAACACGGCGAACGCATAACGCTGGTGCCGCAAAGCGAAATAATGCTGTTCAACCCTACCCAGCTGGTTGTGACGGGTGGAAGCGATTGTGCGGATGTCTCCACGAAACTAAGAGCAACGAAGGGATTGCTCATTAATGGACGTACCGATCCACCGGTAAAGGATGCCACAGTAACGCTCACCTTCCCGAAAAACGCCGATCTTGCATCACAGGTAGCGCTGACGAACGAGCGGGGCGAGTTTCGATTCGGTCCGATCGATCCTTCACTCACCGTGGAGCTGTCGGCGGAGAAGGAATCGTACGTGTTCTCTGCCTTCGATCGATCAAGCAACTCCTTCAGCGGACACAAGCTTTGTGAGATCATCGTCACGGTAAAGGATGACGCGGGTAATCGTCTGTCGGGTGTTCTACTATCGCTATCCGGTGCGGAAAGCTATCGCAAAAATTTAGTCACCGGTGACGACGGTACGATTAAGTTCCATTCCCTATCGCCCAGTGAATACTACCTGCGAGCGATGATGAAGGAGTACGAGTTCCGGCCAAACTCGAAGCTAATTAAGGTGCAGGAGGGTGCCACCGTTCAGGAGGAGCTCGTTGGCAAGCGGACACAGTTTTCCATTTTCGGATCGATAACCTCGCTGAACGGTGAACCGTTTGCGAATGTGGCCGTCGAAGCGGTAACGGACGAAACGTGTGGTAATGTGCTTGAGGAAGCGACGAGCGAATTTAACGGACAGTATCGTATCCGTGGCCTTACGCCCGGTTGTCAGTATCGTGTACGGGTACGTACCGGCACAGGACCAACGGCCGCCGTCGATCGTTCCATCCCACGCGAACGTGTCGTTTCGATCGACAAAGCAGACACGCGTGACGTTAACCTTATCGCCATCAGTCCCCTAGCGTTCGTCGATGTGACCGTGCGTGTAGTTGCGTCACAGAACGATCACTACAAAACGCTCAAGATTGCGCTGTACAAGAAGGGAAGCGATTCTCCCGTTCACACGCAACGCATCGAATCACCGCTCAATCCCAAATCGAAGATTAATCCGGGCATTATGGTGTTCTTCCCGCGTATTCCCTTCGATGGGAAGAACTATCACATCGAGCTGACGTCTTCACTGTCCGAGAAGAACTACCGGTACAGCTTATCGTCGGTTTCGTTCGTTGCCAACACGAGCAGCTTTTATGCGGAGATACCGTTCGAGCCCGAGTTGCGAACAGCCGAGGGTGATCTGAATCAAAGTTCACTGTCGGCGATCGTGCTGATTGCGATCATTGGCTTTGTGTTCTTTAAGCAGGAGCTTGCCTTCGAGCTGCTGGGAATGGCTTGGGCTAAGGTGGGAAATCTTGCTGGCGGTGCTATGAGCCGACGACCAACGGGTAAGGATCTTAAGAATGATGCCGGCCACGTCGATACGCGTGATATCGATGCGTTGGCCTCAACCATCGATGGAATGAAGAAGAAGAAAACCAAAAAAGTTTCCTAGGAATTAGAGGGGCGGCCGGGTACAACCATCGGTAGGGGGGGGGATACATAGACTCATCGTGAAGAAATCGGAAGGAAAAGAAGGTGTAGTCGAACAAGTTCTTTCGGGAAATAAATGACACCGTGGTGTGGTAGTAAAATACACTGTTTTCTTTTATTTCCTTACTCCCTGATGCTGCGAATAAATAAATAAATAGCTTAACTTATGTACAACGTCGTTCCAAACGACCGACGATTAATTGCGTCGGTAGCGATTATTACTGTTCTTCGGAAGCAAAACCAACTTGCTTCGGCTCGGACTGATCGAGGGCATTGTTGTGGTTTCCAGCACGGATCCAGTCGAGTCAATTTCATTTTCCTGCATATTATCGTACCCGTTGTGGTTTGTTGATGATGGGAACTGTTGCTGTGGCTCCGCTAAAGGACGAACGGGACGACGAGTAAACTTTTTCCTCTTCGGAACTTTACAGTCCTCGTAGATACGGCCACAGTCTTTGTAGCTGATAGCCTTCTCATCACCAGCGTCACGATAATTGTGGAAGACATCCCGGCTTGAATGAGACAAGCGTGTGGATATGATTAAATCTGCAAAAGAACCAGCTGAGATACCCTTCAAACTTACCCAATGGCACGCGTGACGAAAAGCAGGATGGGGTTCCTTCTTGCCTGGAAATCGAACTCGCAGACAAATCGCTTTCGACAGACGCGTCGATTCACTCCCAGGAAGCGAAACGTCATATCGGTTAGAGTATCAGTCCAGTACATTCTGTAAGTATATTAGTAGAAGTTTAGTACATTTAAGCCTAGCTTAGTAATCAAGACGCATGTTCATACTCATTCTCTGCCAGATCATCTTCATTAGGATTATTTCCGGCTGTTGACTGTCGACCCTCGACATCACGCTTCCGGCGAGTTCCACCAAACTTGGAGTATGATGAGTACGACGAAGAAGAAGAATCCGACGTCGGAGGTAAGTAAGCGTTCGAAGGAGGTAAGTAACTCGACGACGGCGAACCATAGCTACTGGACGGAGGTTCATAGCTGCTGAATGGTTCTGGTCCTGGATAGCTGGAGATGATTTCGTGTCCTCCGGCATGATACCCGGTATACGGGCTAGATTCAATGAACGGTGGCGGTGTTTCACTAATGATGGATGAACCGAAAAATCCACCCGGAAATATTTTGTGCCCAAAGAAGTAGATTCCAGCAAAAAAAAGGGCCACCAGTACAATTTTTGCCTTTACCAGCACCACCGTCGTGAGGGTAGACAGGACGGGGCCAACTGGTTACAATGGTAGAAGAAAAAAATAACACGTTACGAAAACGATCACTTTTTTACACACAGTTACACATAGATTAACACCAAAAATTCCTAAAACTTACGGGCTTTAAAGAAGAACTTTGAGAATCGCTTTCTTCGCCGACCTTCATCGATCGATTTGGTGCTTGATTCGGCGAGGTCTTGGGCGGCCACCAGCACCAACATTGCTGCCACCAGTAACAATTGTTTGAGGAAAGACATGACTGCTGTTTGTGCACTTCACTCGCGAGTACAATAGCACAATAGCGTGCGATACGATTGACTGATCCTTTTGAACAAACCACACTCAAGAACTACCGAATTGTGACGCACACGAAATTTCACCGGATATGCACTTGTGAGGTACCTTAATCTAACCGCAAGACCCTATCAAACAAGTATGTTACACTTCCTTTCTGGCACACGGATGTAACTCGAATGCGAACACTAGACGAAGCGTCCACAACGTTTTATACGTTCCTTTAAAATTTCTATTCCACCATCCAATGCATCCGAGTCCAAAATATCACACACCTTTGCCCTCCCCGTCCCGAAGATGGCCATAATAATTGAAGCTAATTCAACGGGGTTGATGTTGTGTTCCGGTTGGGCGCAGTGGCGCGGTACGGTGGCGCGCACGGACTATAGGAAAAAGGCAACACGAAACTCGCTTTCTTCCTTTCTCTCCGTCGGTGGAAATGAGTGGAGCACGATCCAAATTTAAACCATATTGGAGTGAGTTCTCAACATGGGCAAACAACAGGTGGAATCTGGCTTTTTTTTGTTGTAAAAATATGGTTGTTCATGTGGGCCGCTCCTAAATATGGATCAGCTGAGAATTCCCAAACGCAGTTCTGGTGTAACGAAGTGAATCGATGGGACACAAAACCCTCCATTCAAAAGAGTTAAGGTAAAAGATCAAGGTTTAAAGATCGAGTTTAAAGATCGACCACACTGGATGCTTCTCTTTCTCTTGTCTGAAATTACAAACGTTTCCAGTCGTAATCTGACTGGTTATCTCTCTTTATTTAGCGTTTCGCATTAATAAGTTCTTTAACTATTCGCCTTTAATTAAGAAAAAAGGGATATTTATCTCGTTTTGTAACGTCTTGATCATGCGAAAGGAGTCTTGCTATGTAACATGATTATAAATTGAGAATATATCATTATCTTTGTATTTTTTAAATCATGCCTAGAAAGATGACTATTATTAGGATATGATGGGATCGTCTGACGAAGATGCAATAAGTGGACTTTCTCTGGACGCCATTCGCTGGGTAGTAGAAGGTAAGCACCTGCCACATAATAGCTTACTAGACATATTTTTATCAAGACTTGCCAGGCTCCGGAGATCTGGTCATGTCATTAGCATGTCTTCAGTCCAAGTTAGATTATGGAAAAAAGTCTTTTTGGGTCTCGTACCAATGGACGAATTAGTGATAAGATCAAATTGTGGTGGAGTGATCGCATTGATGAGTCCACCACAAAAGCCTCTCGTTAATCTCGTTATGTGTGTTTTGAGTGTGTTAGCGACGAAACCAGGGGAAGCCACGCGAAGGTTTGGCCTACTGATCCCTGCCTTAATCGCTGACGAGTTAAGCTGTTCTGCGCAAGGTGTCTGTGAAAAAAGAAATTTGATTAAACTTCCCGCTAGTTCTCCTCGGTACATCGGGAGCTATGCAAAGAAGTGGAAATCCTATTCCCAAGACGTTTCGGATAGCAGAATCAGCCCAGCGAGCATCAACCTAAATCTCAAGAAAAAGTCAAGACGTTTCCTTTAGAGTTCTAGATTAACACTAAATTTATTAACAAAAAATTCCTGCTTATATACTAACAATGTGTGATTGTGTGCTCATGTTCATACGCGGAACTTACATGTATTGGTGCAATCTTTTGGTCGATTTGTTGCATTTACGATTTCTTGTCTTTTCGTGGGCGTTCTCATTGCACTATCGGTGCATCATCCTATGTTGATTTTCTTATCGGTCCTTTTCCTTGTGCACGCATTCGCTCATGACCTGTTTATTTTTAGCCCAATTTCTAGCGCTCTTAAGTGTAATTACCCCTTGCTACGCAGATGTGTTCGCCTGACAAAATATACTCGCTTAGGGACCAAAAGTTTGTTTATTCTAAACGAACGAAAAGAAGAACCTTTATTTTATTACGTCAGTCTAGGATTGTACCTGCGTGTTCTCGAGTGCCAGTTTCCCGCGGTTAAACATATGTATTTTTCTATGTTTGTGATTTTCATCTCTGTGGTGGTATTTAGGACGTTCTGTGTCATAAAATCTTATCGACGGTTTCGCTCATCGGGCCGTTCCAAAATTCGTCTGTTTATTTAGGCCAACGACAAAAGAATCCATACGATAAGTTACAAATTCAAAACTAATTCGAACCGTCCGTTACGTACGTAACATTCTCCCCCTCGTAATTCATCCCTATGAATTACATCTTATTCGAGGTTTGAAAGTAGGTTTGTCTCCTAATTCTATTTCTACTGGCTTAGGATATATACGCACACTGATTTTTTCGCTAATATTTTCTATTTCGCTAGCATGAACGGCTTCACTCGTTTGAACCGGATTCTGATGTGCTGTTTCGTGTTCAGTCTTCGAAGTTTTCAAGTTGCTGCGATGAGACAGGAAATTGGTGAGAGAGTCCCAAAACGATGCTAGAAGAAGCCAGCCGAAACCGTAGATTTCATATAAAATTCTGCCGTGGATTATAGTGTCAACGACGAATTTGAGCGTTCTAGTGATGATGTAGATTCCAATCGCTGTGGAGGTAACGTTGCCTAACCAGGTTGACCAAGATAGGAACTTAGACCAATATTTCTCGAAGGCGTTGTGGATGATGTGCTCCGAAATTAGAGCGTCGAATGAGAAGCCTTGAAGATGTGGTTGTTGACCGGAAATCATTTTGTGCAGTACTGATGACGCGATCCTTTTATCACTTTGCTCGTATACCATATCCTTCATTCGTTGCAGATTGTCATAATCATACACTCCACTTTCCATCAGACTTGGTAAGGGTGTGTATGACCAACTCGTAACGATATCAGTGGTTAACTCTTGCGGCGGTGTTGTCTCTCGCATCCGTTGATCTGTTGTGTACCATCTGCCACCGATATTAAATTTAGCTGGTAATAACGGCGTGCAATCTATTTGGGTACCTCTTTGCTGTAACATTCGAGTTACTGGAGCCATGAACATCGAGCGGTTGTTGTAGTTGACCGGTATTTCTTGGTAACATTCATCTTTTTTATCATAAGTGACAAAAACTGGCTTGCACTCAAGAATGTAAAGTACCTCTGCGGCAACTACGGCAGTATACCCGGGACGCTTGACCAAGTTTGATACGAATTCACTTGGATTTAAACGAGCCAGCGCTAGTTTAGTTTCCATCAGCGCCTTGTCGATTTTACACATTTCTGTCATTACTGTAGTGTAAACGTCGTTCAGCTTTTGCCCAAGGTAACTTTCCACTAACGTTATTTTCGAGTTAAAATAGGTAAAGAGATCCAAGTTTCTCCCATTTACCGCCTTGCGCTTAAACGGCGATTGATAACCGTTAAGCTCAAGAATAAAGATGCTAGGATGATCTGTTACGTAGCTGTCGAAACCACAAATTTGCTTTACGTCACGTGCCCTTATTGAAAACATATGCTCGTTTGTCAATAATGTGTAAACTGCGTTTGTGTGACTGTTGAATTCGTCGCTGTTGTACGTCTTATTCACGGTGCCTTCGTAGATTATTTCGAAATCCGTTCTCTCGCACATTCTTTGATGATTTACCTCCCAAGTGAGGTAGCCGTATTCCGAGTCCAAACACCAACCAATATTATATATATATAATATTATATATTAATATTACCCCACCGATGCACGATGAGCCCTTGACGCTGCCGATGATCAGTTTCTGACCCCTTATCGTTTGATTGCGACTTATTTCAGTGATTCTATGATTGATCGTGAGTGAAACTACACCTAAAGTTTGAGCTAGTCTGCATTCGTCGGGAGTAAAAGTCTTTACTATGTACGCATATCCGTTTTCATATTCTGAAATATGTGACCAGGCACCGCAATGCTTAATTGTGCGTTTAATTATAACCTTGCATTGATGAACGTGAACTGCCATTTTTGGGCTGCGTTGTAATACTTGAATTCTCGATTCTAAAGTAGTTATATTTTTCGTTTGAGGCATGCATGACGCGACTTTCATTAATGAATAACTTGTAATATTGACGTCATTATTCGCACAATCGTATGCGATTAATCCTTTCATTGTATCTCCGAGTACTTGAGCCGATACGAAAAGTAAAATCATTATAATTAGGTTGCATGAGTTCAAAAACATTGCCTTTGATTTTTTAATAGTATTAACACGCTCATTGCCTTGTTGGGTTATTGAGACATATTTTGTCTCGGCTTCTAAAATATTATTATTCCATGAGCAAGAAGCTATTTTACGTTTTGTTGGTTTTTTATCAACCCTTTCTTTAATTTTATGTTCTGTTTGATACCCCACGAAGTTATGTTCAGTTTTCTCTCTTTTTATTTCATTTTTATGCAATAGATGCTCTTTTGCTTCTACGTTAACCGCTGCGACCTTTACGGCAGGGCGTTTTAAAACAGAATTTCTTGTTTTTACTACTACTGATCGGACTTGTCCGTCTGGAGCTGCATGAATCTCGATAATTCTACCTTTTAACCATTTTCCAGGCGGTGCGTTGTCTTCTGTTAAAACAACTATATCTCCTACTTTGAGGGGTTCTACTTTATTTGTCCATTTGTTCCTTTTTATAAGATTAGGTAAATATTCTTTTTTCCATCTATCCCAAAAGATTTTCGAATTATGCTGGATGCGCATATATTCTTTTCTGTCCGTTTTTGCGGTCGTTATAGGGTTTGGAGGTGTTTCTTCTCCTGCCCTTCCAATTAAAAAGTGAAACGGTGTTAAGATTTCATCATCTTGTGTAGATAAAGGTATATCCGTAAGTGGGCGGGAATTCATCATATATTCAATTTGAATTAAAGTAGCTCGCAAGGTTTCTGGAGACGGTTTTCTATTTTTCCATTCGTCAGCCATAAAACGTAAACCTTTTTTTATTGTTTGAATAAGCCTCTCCCAAGAACCTCCGAAATGTGGTGCGGATGGAGGGTTAAAGTGCCATGCAATTTCATACTTCATTGCTGCGTCTTTTCCCATTTTTTCATCAATTTCCTTTATAAGCTTTTTCAACTCCTTTTCTGCTCCCACAAAGTTAGTTCCATTATCGCTATATAAATGAGCAATTTTTCCTCTTCGATGTTGAAAATTTTTTAAACACACTAAGAAACTGTCGGTATCCAATTTCTCAGCTAATTCAATATGCACTGCTCTGGTAGACATGCATGTAAAAATTGTACCCCATCTTTTTTCTACGGATCTTTTGACCGCTACTTCCAAAGGTCCAAAATAGTCCACCCCGGTATGTAAAAAAGGTGGGTTGTACGGTTGAGCTCTGAATTGTGGAAGTGGAGCCATCATCGGTGGTGTTGGTGCTGCAGTTCGTAAAATGCATTTTTGGCAACAGCTTTTTACATTCCTCAAAACTAGCTTTATATTTACTACCCAAAATATTTGTCTTATGGCGGCTATCACAACATTATCTGCCTGGTGGAGGTATTTTTCATGATAATGTCGTACAATGAGTTTTACGATACGTGCCTTTTGTGGCAGGAGAATAGGCGTTCGTGCATTTTCTGACAATGCAGTAATATTTTCTAATCGTCCCTTTGATCTCATAACGCCGTTTTCATCTAAAAATGGCATTAAGCCTCGAATATTACTTTTATTTGACACCGATGATCCCTTCTTTAGTTCTTCCATTTCGTCGGGAAATCCTTCCCATTGAGCTTTTCTAAAAAGAGAATTTCTTGCAAT
>KZ064386.1:6888-17749 GCA_002091835.1 Anopheles maculatus | reverse complement strand
GAAGATCCTGTTTTGAATGTGTTGTGTTGTTGATGGTCGGTTCTCTTCTACCTTTATTGGCAAGAAGGTCTGCAGTTTCGTTCCCCTGAATACCAACGTGACTTGGGACCCAGCAGAAAGTAAGATCGGAGAGTGGAGGAAGGTCTTCAACGTGTAGGATGTGTGGATTTTTAGATAATCCTGTGTCGAGTGCGCTAAGAACACTCGCACTGTCAGAAAAAATGACCCTAGGTTTATCGGGACTAAGGTATTCTTCTGCTGCTAATAAAAGGGCTATGGCTTCTGCGGAAAAGATTGATGTGTTATCGAGAAGTTTGATCGCACAACTGGTATTTTCAGAGAAGATGGAACAGCCAGCTTTATCCTTATGGACAGGGCCGTCATTGAAAATGAGATGATGAGAATGGTACTTGGTGTTAATTAATTCATTGAATGTTTGTTTGGCTTTGGCCCTGTTTGAACCTACGCGGATCTTGTTTTTAATATCCCAATCTATTTTGGTTCCAAAGGCGGGCTGAGAGTCGGGGGACTTTTAGGATGTCGGGCAATGGCTTGTCTGTAAGGTTCTGAAAGTCTTGTTTGGCACGTTGTATAAGGGATTTTGTTGGAAGATCTTTTTCCATTAAGCGGCTAGCTACTGCAACTGTGGTAATAATGGTAATAATGTGGTCAAGAGGAAGCTGTTCGCTTTCGCAGAGAAGTCATTCTATTGGACTAGAGGCAAAAGCCCCAGTGGCGTATCGGAGGGCGGTGTGGTGATTAATAAAATGAACTGTTGAACTGTGATGCTAACACCACAGAAGCAGCAAAGTGGGGGAGAGGATTTGGTCATTAGGCGTTTGTGTGTCCTATTCTTAGGCGCGAAAGGACTCGTTGGTCTCGGCTAGCGTCGGTATCTGTCCATGGGTCAGTGGAGAGTTTTATGAGTCGAAGGAAGCGGCTATGGCATGAAGACCATTTAATAGACCATGTGTCGGAGACCGTCTTTTTGGTCCAAAGAAGAAGATCCTGTTTTGAATGTGTTGTGTTGTTGATGGTCGGTTCTCTTCTACCTTTATTGGCAAGAAGGTCTGCAGTTTCGTTCCCCTGAATACCAACGTGACTTGGGACCCAGCAGAAAGTAAGATCGGAGAGTGGAGGAAGGTCTTCAACGTGTAGGATGTGTGGATTTTTAGATAATCCTGTGTCGAGTGCGCTAAGAACACTCGCACTGTCAGAAAAAATGACCCTAGGTTTATCGGGACTAAGGTATTCTTCTGCTGCTAATAAAAGGGCTATGGCTTCTGTGGAAAAGATTGATGTGTTATCGAGAAGTTTGATCGCACAACTGGTATTTTCAGAGAAGATGGAACAGCCAGCTTTATCCTTATGGACAGGGCCGTCATTGAAAATGAGATGATGAGAATGGTACTTGGTGTTAATTAATTCATTGAATGTTTGTTTGGCTTTGGCCCTGTTTGAACCTACGCGGATCTTGTTTTTAATATCCCAATCTATTTTGGTTCCAAAGGCGGGCTGAGAGTCGGGGGACTTTTAGGATGTCGGGCAATGGCTTGTCTGTAAGGTTCTGAAAGTCTTGTTTGGCACGTTGTATAAGGGATTTTGTTGGAAGATCTTTTTCCATTAAGCGGCTAGCTACTGCAACTGTGGTAATAATGGTAATAATGTGGTCAAGAGGAAGCTGTTCGCTTTCGCAGAGAAGTCATTCTATTGGACTAGAGGCAAAAGCCCCAGTGGCGTATCGGAGGGCGGTGTGGTAGACTGGAGCAATGTGTTTAACGAAGATAGATTTTTGCATCGAGACAAACTCGATGCCATACAAAAGTTTTGGTAGGAGCCATGCGCGAATGATTTGAAGTAGGTTGTAACGGGATGATCGGGATTTTCCGCAGCCGAGCATACGGAAAAGATTGATGTGACTTTTGGTGGATTGTTTTATGGTGTTGATGTGTTGGGTGAAGGAGAGTTTTGAGTCAATAATGACTCCAAGTATCTTGGCTGATTTAACGTTTGGAATGATCATATTGTTAATTTTGTGCGTGTGTGAGCGTGTATGGATGGGAGATACTTAGTGGTTATAAATAAACATACGGCGACGGTTAGCAGCGGCTTGGTGCGAAAAGTCGGTGCCGAGATTTTCCAACGCTGCAGGCGCTGCCTCACAAAGTGGGTCATAATCGGTACGCACTGTTTTATTTTTTCTCTCTGCTTCTCGCTCCACACAATATCGCTCTATCTCTAACTTGTCTTCTCGCTGCTGCTATTGTTGTGTATGTCAGATAGAGAAGAGGACGGTTTGGTGCATCAAAATCCATCGTTCAGCAATCTGAATATCAACACAAACGTGCAATCTCCGATACATGTGCTTCATGCGCACGATAAGAAATCCTCAAATTTTCTCATTCCCGTAGAAAGCAAACCAAAGCGGATTGGTTCGTAATTAAGTGCTCACGCTTAGCAGCCAGACTAGACTGACAGACAGAAGGAGTAGGAGTTTTTTTTTGCCCCGATTAGAGAATTAGAGTGCGCCGAATATGTTTTAATACGTTCGATTAGTAGCAGCACAGTTCCACCGGCACGCACTATTTGAATGATGTGCTTGCAAGAGTCCCATTCGGCAGGTGCTAATGGGTTCGCATTCAATCCTTTAATGTCTCTATCTCGGCGGCACCAAACCGGCAGGTCCCATCCATCGGGATCACAGTCACTATTGATCGCGCAAATAATGTTTTCCGAATTGGAGCTTTGTATTTGGACCGTTTTTTGCCGCGCTCGGTGGGTTGATTGGTTTGTTGGCTGAGCTGATTTAGGGGAGCAGATTAGGTGGGTATTAGTTTGGAAATTTGTAAACGACCACCCAAAACCTACGTTCATTTTGTTTTTGATGGTGGGTGGACTTGTATTTTATCCGGGACTGATAGTAGGTGTTGGTGAATGGCATTCCAGTGCAATGAGCTGCTGCGTGCGTGTGGTCTTTTGTACGAGCGCGTCACCATCGTCGCCATTTTTAACACATATTCTAAAACCGTTCCATTATCGATGCCCAGGCACCCCAGGCCGAAATCGTTGGCGAGTTCAGTGAGATACCTGATACCCACAGAGCCTAGTCATCATTCATCGGAACCGATGTCAAGCGTACCTTTTGACAAACTTCAGCGTGAGTGGTTAGAATTTCCTGGGAGAAGATTTTCATCTCCACCACAGTGATGAATTCTAATAATATTTTTAACAAACACACACACAAACGAGACATCTCTTCTGGTTTGACAGCTTGGAGCACGGCTTAGATATTGTTACACTCACGCCGCACCTTACCAACAATCAAACAGTTCAATTTCGCACACGCCGTGGAAACGGCCGACCGAAAGTGCTATAAATAGGGATCCGTTGTGGCGGCATCGTTTTGGGACGGTGCGTACCATAACAACTCACCTTGAATATCGCGACATGGCGACAAGTGGAACTTTACACGTGTGACGCGAATACCGTCAAAGGACAACGCTTTACGCTCGTTTGGGTTGAATCGATCACTTGAAAGAATCTGTTGATTGTTGCTCTTCTTTAGGGGAGGATAGCTGTCACCGACTGCAGACGCACGGTACGATCGAAAAAAAAAAACTCCCCGACCTGGCAACCACCATTCGGTTCGAGAATGAAGTTTGAGTTAGTGATAACTTTGTGTACATGGTCCCCCAACCCCTTTTTTCGTCCAAATTTCTGTTGACCGCTGGACGGTCAAGCTGGCAATCTATTCATCGAGACGCCTTTCTCGGTGGGACCGCACGAATGGACGACAGGACGACCAAATTAGCCACTGTATATTCCTCGCGGCACTCCTGGGAGGGGCGTCGTAACTCCCAGGGCAGTCGTATCGGTTCAAGTTTGGGTTTGGGACGCTGGCCCGAGGTACCGTTCCGGATGGTTACGACTGTTGTGCTGGCCGTAAAAACGGATTCCCGGCCACATTATCCAGCGTCCAGAAATTAGGAGCATCTCTGTCGGGCGTGCCCGAAACTTTACAGTTCGTCCGCATAAGCTATCCTGGAACAAACGTTCCGTGCCTTCGGTGGTACCATGATTAGCAAATTGTTGATTCGAGGGGTTAGAATGACAAATGTTTGATTGATTTTTAAATTGCATTGTTAGGAGTACAGGGTTTCGGAAACTGTTTTAGCAAATTGGCTTTAAAAATTGTAGATATCTCTATTTTGTACTGTGATTTGCATACATTTAGGCGCTGCTTTAGCTAAACGAATCAAACATGAATTTGTATCGTAAATTGCGTACATTAAGGATTGGTTTGTTTATTAGGCTAAACCAATATTCTTTTGCTATTATAATTTTTACTTATATAAAAAAAAGTTTAGTAACACGAACCTTATTTTTCATACAGAAAATAATATGGTTTTTTTAATAAATTAACTAAACCAATTAGCGACCCCGGTTGAACTATATTGCACATAGTTAACATTTGTTTCCATCTATCCTGTTAAAAAAAAAGTCCAATACTATCATTAAATACACACATTGCATACCTTTAGGTGCACCTACAAAAGCAGCCCAACGTTCGAGTTAGTAACACTTTCATGCACGATCAACAAAACGTATCAATAGCCATAAGTTTTCATTGTCCCATGTCCCGCAATGCGGATTGCATAGTTTTGTGGCCCGTTTTGCCTAAATGTAGGCAAGGGTACATATAAATCGTTATAAAGCTTCGCAAAAAGCAAAAAAAGCCTTCCTAATGGTGTAGTAGTTGCTGTATGTGACATCTGTATGTGATCATCTAACATTGTGCCACATTGTTAGTGTAAATTGCAACCCGCAGATGGGTAATGTGCAGTTGATTGAGTCCCGTACAGCATTGCCATAGTATTGACAGATCGACGCTTTTTTCTTTTTTTATGAAACATAATCATATTTTCACAAACCGCACAACAAAAAAAAAAAAACGCTGAAATTCATCGAATTCAATCAATCGGTTGGTTAAGGCGCAACATCAAATTTATGTGTAACTGTAATAAAAACGTTTGTGGAATTTCCCGAAAAAAACACTACGAACGAGTTATAGTAATTACCACAGCGCATAAAGTTCGGGTTCGGGCACACCGAGGCATCATATTTCTAGTCATTTATTATTTCAAACGTGAGAATGTGTCGAAAAAATGTATCATTTCATTGGAAAATTGCTGCAATTAAATTCTGATGAAACAGTTTTATGAAAACTCTCAAATTACTGCATTTTTTTCGTGCTTCAGTACATTATTGTGCGTTAAATTACTCTGAAAATCTGAGTTTTGATCTTACTAATTCGTTGGAGCAATTAATGCACCAGTCAATTGCGCTGTTCACACCTTTCAAGCGCCAACATTTAGGCAATCCGTTGTTTGTGGAAGACAACGAGTGTTTGCGTATTCAACCGACGGTGTCGAATGTACTTTCCGGTCTTTGCTGTTCTAAACTGATGCCCTGCACACGACCCTACGAATGACTACGACTTTCCAAAGCTAGACTTGCAACAGCTGCACGCGCTGCAGGGCTTACATTTATCACTCGAAAATCACTACGCAAACACGCAATTAATCGTCGGAAAAGCAGTACTTCCTTCCCTACCCACCAGGTGCCAGTAAGGATGGGTGAGCAAAACAAGCCAGCCATTACATTTGATTGAGTTCCGTAAGGTTTCTGTTCGAATCGGAGCGAGCGCACTCACAAAAAGCAGGCCACAGTTGGGAGCAGTGCGTCCGTTGTAATGGGTCCGACGGCACGTGTGCAACTCGATACGCGAAAGTGCGTGCAACTGGTGCATTTTGTTTTGCTTTTCTCTTTTTGCAATTTTTTTGTTTTTTTTTTGGCGGCACATCCAATCGGTACGCCATCGGTGAAAACCGAACGGAACGGGCAAGGGTCCTGAGGTTTATTTTGTTTTTAATACTGAAAGACGATAATGGGACCGGAAATGTTCGAAAACGAGGGTGAATTTAATTTGCATCGTCAACGTTCGCTGCATTTACGGGATGGTTTGAGTGAAGAGAATGATAAAGAGTGTGTAGGAGAGAGGGAGAGAGAGAGAGAGATGATGTTGTTGTTAAAGAGATGGATTCATCATTTCAACACGAGCGTTCCGGTTGTCCAACAAACAGATCGAAAAATCAACGTTTGTCCTGTACATTGCATACTTTCAGGCAAATTTGTTAAAGCTATTGTGAAACGAATGCCTACATGCATACAAATTATACAGCAATACTAGTTCATTCGGCTTATTAGATGCTTGTAGGCCACTTTTAGCAAGGCATTACGCGAATTCTTAATATAGTGGCGAAAACGCCTAAATGCATGCAAATACTATACAACATCTACTTATTGCAAGCGTATTAACTGCTTGTTGGCCACTGCCAAAACAGCGTCACACGAATTGCATACTTTCGAGCGAACTTTTTCGTGTAGTTAAACACAAAAAACGCCTAAATGAATGCAATGCACTACACAAAATAAGTTTTTCTTGGTATTATTAACTTCTTGTTGGCCACTGTTCAAAGCGCTACAGGAGAATTGTATAGTTCTTCTTCTTCTACCTTGGCACTACAATCTCGTGAGGTCTTGGTCTGCTATTGCTAGCTCTCTGTGACTAAGTTTTTACCCGTAGCTGGATAGTCAGTCCTGCGTAGGGGGAGGCGATCCGCCGGGATTCGAACCCCGATCCTGCCGTGTGAAGACCGACGCCGCTATCGTATATACCGCCGGGCCGCCCCAAATTGTATAGTAGTGTTGGGAAAATCATTATTTAGACAAATAATTAGACTCCGTTTAAATAGATTTTAGTGTTAATACATCAATGGGCATACTTATTTAACGCAGTGCAAATCAAATCTGAATAGGTTCGAGCCCTAATCAATTCCGATTCAATATTCTGTTCTTTAGAACTCGAATTGGCTAGCACCATTACATACTTTACAGAAGAAAAAAAAAGCCTAAATTTATGCAAATTGTAATACAAAACTAACATTATTAACAGCCCGTTGTCCTTTTGCACCAAGGCTTCACATGAGTGGCATAATTTCAAACAAAACGCCTAAATGCATGCAATTTACAACACAAAAACCAGTACTTTATGGGCTTATTAAGTGGGGTTTTTGCTTACTTTTAACAACGAACGGCCTCTCCCGGTTCGAACGTGAAAAGTCTGAAACTGTTCACAGCGCCAGCCATTCTGTTTTGCGCTGCTTCGCGGCCCACCCTGTGAGCGCATTGCACTACTTTACGCGACAAATAAGCGTACCCAAAACTATTCATAATGCCATTATAATGAAGTTTTGCAACTGTCCTAATCAAAAACACAACTACAAAAAAAGCCCTACATTACGAGGGTCGAGCGAGGGAAAGCAGAGCATCGGGCGACGCGTTGTGAAGTGCATTAGTGAAAATGAAAAGCAATAAAAAATGGATGTCCAAATAAATTATTACTCGCCCCTCCAGCGTTGTTGCCAGCGTTGTAAACGTTTTGCCTTTTGCACTTTTTGCATTCCGGGCACACAAAACAAACCACCAAACACAACAAAACCTCAACAAATAGTGGCAAAAACTGAAAGACCAGCCAGCCACGCCAGGAGAGAGAGCGAGAGGTGCTCCAGCAGAAAAACATTTATCAGCATATGAAAATTTATTTCCTTTCGCGCCGAGGCGATGCACTCGGCGCACACTGTCCCTAAGTGTTTTCCACTGTCCAAAAAAGGGGTTTATTTTTTCTCTCTCGCTGGCCGGTAAAAGCGGCCCGATATGTTGTTGTTGGTCATCCTCGGCCATTGCCGTTTTATGATTATTTGCCGGGCGCAATCAGCGTGTTGCAATTTTTCCACCGTCGCCTTCCCAGCCAAGACTTTGGCCGCTGGTGGGTGGGTGTTGTAATTAGAAAGCGCGAGCAAAATGTGCTTTGCCAACTGTTCCGGTACTTGTTTTACGCGTTGAAACAATTTTGATGGTGCACTCAACACAACTGCGCGCGCGAGAGAGAGGGCTAGAACGGGTAAAAGCACAAAAAAATGCATGTAGCGTGTTGGGTAAGGACCGTTCCGATGTTTGTGACCAGCTAGCCAACGAAAGTAGCCAGAGATTCGCGCGAAAAGAGTGCAAAACCATGTTCTTTCCCTTAGGTTGGTACCGTCCCCGAATCGGTGACTTACGGGACAGCTGATGGCTCGGTAAATACCTCGATTATGACCGCTTGTAACACGGGTACCTGTTGGCGTTAGGCTAGTTTGTTTCAATTTTGTTGAAACACATTTCTCCACATGAGGTTGGGACACCCCCAACAGTGTTGTTACTTTGATGCGGGCATTTTGTAGACGTGACGCTTTGAGATCTTACTTCAAACACCCTTTTTAGCCGGGCTGTTTAAGAGCCGTTAGCTTCCATCACCGAGCCCACCCGGATATCCCGTCCAACCGGACGACTTTGGACATGCGTGGTCAGCCAGAACTCTCCGCACGTTAACGTCCAACGCGGTTTGGAGACATAATTAAAACGACTTCAGCCAGCTGCTGCCCGGAACATTGCTTGCGGTGTGTATGTGTGTGCCCGTTGTGTCGCATCCACCCTGCAGGAGAGCTGTCGGCATGTATTAATAATCGAAAGTTGCGATTTTCGAACCATCCTGAGGCAAAGTTTTTCCTCCAGCAAACGACCCGACCAACCTGCAACGATAGAGATGTGTGAATGTGTATGCATTTTTTCAATATTAGTAGCAGTATGCAGTACCTTGTGCGAGAGCGCTTTCGTTTCCTTCACCGAACATACTCACTCGCACACAGATTGTGACCAAAATCCGGAAAGTCCGATTTCCGGTGGGCCCCAAAATTTATGCCGTTCCACTTCGCCAGATGCAAATCTGTCCAATACAAGCGTTTATAATGCGATGCTTCGGCAGAAAAGTTCTACCATTACTCTCGGAACGCAGAAACCTTCACGGGCTTTTGTTTCCGCTACGTAACCGTAACCGTCTCACCGTGCCTCCCCTTTGCCACGAGCAAAGCAGCATAGTGTCTCCGTGCAGGGTGCCAACTTAAGCTTGTGCATTGTGGGCTGAACACTTGGAAGGCAAAATTGAACGCTTATCCGCATAAGAAAAGCCAAAATTTAAACACCAAAGTCTTCGGGCACTGCTGTGTGCGTATGGTGGGGATAGGTTAGTTTCGTAAGGATCTCAGTCGCTTGCGCCTGCAAAGAGGTGGACGGCGAGCAGCAAAGAAGCGGCAGGCAATCGAATTTTGATCTCTCTGCCCAAACCGGTTCCATATGCCTCCATAAAGCAAGGGAGGCATGCCGACTGCTTGGTTGGGGCGAGCGAGCAGCAGACACAGGAATTAAAGAAGTTGGCCGGATTCTTAAAGTTCTACTTCTTTACACAAGGCAGGAAGAACACAGTGAAATATCGCTTGAAAAAGATCAACTAGTGTGCAAGTGCCTTAGCATTATTATTGTATTACACTTCGGGACGGGAGTAATACTGTGTAAGAGCGCGATGAATGAGACGGTCATAAATCTATGCGTAAAATAATTACCGGCACAGTGCAAAACGGAGGGAACCACTTTCCAGCCACGGAAGGTTGATAAGCACCACGCATACCATTATACTTACGCGAACCCTTCGCTTCCACCTAGGTTAGTTGGGACCACTGTATGAGTTTGTGCATGTGTGTGTGCAAATTTTCTTCTAAAAATACTTTCCGCCGCCTTCCGTGTTCTACTTCTCGCTTACTAAAGCGATTGGAATGTGTTGTGTGTTGAGTGGAGTCGCCCTCGTTCTGTCTGCTATTATAATTGCAACTGCCAACACTGTCGTCCTGTCAAGGAAGCAAAATAATTCACTCAAACCACTCTTACGGCGCGTAAAAACAATTGATAGACGATCGTGCCTACAGCACAGCACTCGGAGAACGCTTCCTGGATAATAAAATCCAAAAACAAAACCGGACGCCAATCGATCAACTAGCACCGAAACAAAGCTTCCTGGATGTGCTCTGTCCGATAGGGAGATCTCTTCACCACTAGTGTGCCGCTAGTGTGTGGTAGAAGCGCCTCCCACCAACACCAGCATCCATCGAACGAGCGTTAGCAGGTGTGAAAACCTGGCCGGCCACTCTCGTAAAGTGGTGTGCTTCGAACTGCGAGCGAACGAGCGTGCGAAAGCAAGAGCGCTTGGGGTGAGAGAGAGAGAGAGAGAGAGTGAGAGAGCGAGAGCGATCTTCTGTCTCGACTATTTCATATTCCACACTTGCTCGACCGTGTGCGCAGCTCAAACGGCTAGTTTTTTTTTTGTGTTTGGTGTGTAAATCCTAACATCTACTTACACACATATTGCGTCCACTCTGTCAACGGGATTCCGTAGACTCTTTTTGTCGTTGCTGCTGTTCTTGGTGTTTTTGCAGCTGTAGGATGCTTCATTCTTTCTACACCAACCATTCTCGCACTTCTCTGACAGGTTGCGTACCGTGACGAGCTCAGTACGGTTCGGTTCGTGCAGTTTTGTTGTTGGGGTTTCTCGGATTCGGATTCTTCTTCCTTGCCGTTGATGTTTTCGGGAGGCTATTTTATTAGCATAAACTAAGATGCTAAAGGTTTAATCGCGTGACGATGCGTGTTTGGGATAGTCTAGCCGACCGTATCGCGAGTGTTGTAAGATTGCTTCCGGTTTGGGAGGAGCTGTTCTTCGCAGTAAAGAATGCTACACAATCCTTGTGTAAAGTGTGTCTGTTTTCGGTTGCCTGCTAAAGGAAGTCAAACAATTCGCGATCGTACCGTGCGTCTGCAGTCGGTGACAGCTATCCTCCCCTAAAGAAGAGCAACAATCAACAGATTCTTTCAA
>KZ064385.1:3114-13186 GCA_002091835.1 Anopheles maculatus | reverse complement strand
TGTGTGGGAAGTGCGATCGTGGTGGTGTTTGTCGCTTCATTGGCCGGGGTTTGGTTTTAATGCGTTGCAAGTCACGTTCGTCGTCGTCGTCGTCTACCCGTTTGAACGCCATAGTATTGTTTTGAAAAGTGTTAATGCCCATAATAAAGCTGTGCGTGTGTGTGTGCGTGTGTGAGATAGTATGAATGTGCGCGTATGAGCGATGATCGTGTACAAGTTCTTGTTTTCGGAACCCGTTCGTTAACCCGTTCTCGAAAATTTCGTTCGTTAGGATTAGTAGCCAGTATCGTTTTGTTCGTTAGTGAGTTTAGTCCTAAGTATATAGTAGTAGCATGTAGGCAGTAAGTGAAGGCGCGCACTGGACTCGCGTGCGCTTCGTCTTTAAAGCCCCCCAACCCCTTATCGTTGGAGGACGGGGGGAAGGAGTCGAAAAATTGGGGAAGAAAAGCCCGACGCAACACTACCAGTTACACTTGAAGTGACAAATTTCTATTTCTTAAGTAAGAGGATACAGCACTTTAAATCTAGCGATAGACACTAAGTACATTCACACAACTACACACAAACCTAGTGCAATACAAATACCAACCTTGTATGTACATCGGATATCATCACGAAACGTTTATTTTGTTTTGTTTCATCACAATTGGTACAATTGATCACGCACGATTGTGTACGTGATGCAGCAGCAAACATTTTCATGCACGTTTAATTGTCATAAACAAACGGACGACTTAAGCGATGCACGGCGGGTTTTCTAGTCATACAAATATCGCGGTGTCGTTACACGTACACAAACAAATAAATGAAGCAACAACAACAAAAAAACTAAACTAAAGTTGAAACTAAATAAACGCAAACATCCTTCTCGCT
This sequence comes from Anopheles maculatus, assembly GCA_002091835.1. Lineage (NCBI taxonomy): Eukaryota > Metazoa > Arthropoda > Insecta > Diptera > Culicidae > Anopheles > Anopheles maculatus. Next base: position 12,313 of record KZ064385.1, on the reverse strand, counting down.
AGAAAGGCTAAGGAATCGAACAAACGATTCGCAATAGAACCGACACAAAGAGCCGTAAAAAGCTATAACAAAATAACAGATAAACAAAAACCAACTTCACTCCGTTAACTGAATTCAATACATTCAATACATAGCACACCCTTTGAAATGTAGCAAATTACAAGTAAAACAAAAAAAACAGGCATTTTTAATGACAGCAAGGTACGATTTTCGATTCATAACCGATAAGAGACAGAGTAAACGACATGATGTAGTTGTTAGTGACGTTACGAACGCACTCGCTAACGCGTGAGTGGAACAGCGTGTGGGAATTTATTCGAAAATATGAAATGTGTGTGTGTGTGTGTTGAATGAACTATTTAAATGAAAAACAAAAAGCATGCACGAAACAGAGAGAGAGAGAGAGAGAAAAATCACAATAAAAAAGCACGTTTATTGCACGTACTCGAACAGCTAAACAAAATACGATCATAATGATAAAACAAGATGTAAGAAGATGTAACAAAGCGTAACACCAAAGTCAAGGAACTTAAACAAAAACGGGAAAAAGAGGATCAGTTCTTTTTGCAATCGTAGCAACACATCATCTCTGCTCTATTCGTTTTCCACCCTAAAAATGGCACTGGAAGCCATCCTTCGCTTGTGGCTGAGGAGCAGAACTAGCAGAAGGCAAACCCATTGACCTCATTTAGGTTGCTTTTTTATTTCACTGGTTTTTCCCCCCATTTTGTATCGTCGTGACCATAAAGCATAACCCCATGGTGCGAATACTCTCATACAATATGGCAACATTCACTCACACCACACGAGAAGACACAAACAGAATCCTCGATGATGTAAAAAATAAAATATTAACATTCAGGTCAGGTTAGAGAAGGTTGGCAAATGCCAAAACGCTGGCCAATCATCGCTGGCGGTACTATAGTATTAACGGGACATGATTACTTATACTAGATAAACGAAAAATTTGGAGCGCGTGTGTGTGTGTGTGGTGCGATACATGTATAGGCCACCTCTCGGCAACACAATTGTCGCCTCGGTAGAGATAATCAAACACACAGTATGGTAGGTAATCACTCCAGTGACGGGCAAACGATCAGCACGAAGCAGCAGTAACAGCAGCAGAACTACAGCAAGCAACACTAGTGACATTATTAGTGTAGTGCGATACGATTCGTGCGTGTGACGGCAGCTGTCAGGAACACTTACACACATGTACTTACTTAACTAGTTAACTATCGGATCGGTAACGTCCGAACGGTGCAGAATTGTTTACTTAATCTCGTTACACGTTACACTGCGTTACTACGTTACCATTTTCGTACGTTACATTACGTTAGCTTGTGTGGTTAATGGAAGGCTTTGTGAGGTGAGGCTTTGCGCGTGTTTTCATGTGTGTGTGTGTGTTTCTGTGTGAACCACACACTTTCGCACCCGCCAAAGCGTTATATGCGTTAGTACAGTTATTATTACACCTGGTAAAGAACATTAGCAGATAATGGTCGAGCAATAGAGCGAACGATATAAACACCCGATACATCCATGATGAAGTGAATGGTGAAGCTAAAGTAAATACAGAAGATCGACAAAGTGTGGAGCTTTTGTTATGTTTAAATTATACTTTAAAAAGCAAATTTTTACTATACATAATCGGAAAAGTAATCAAAAAACACTGGCAAATGGTTGGCACTGCTTCAATTTATGTGTTGTAAAAGATGTTTGCAACACGCCATTTGCATTTGCTTTGTGATAGGAGTGTGTGTTTGAGTTTTCGTTTTTAAATAAATTAGTTTATTTCGAGCTATAGTTACGTCTATCTGGCACGGTGGAAGGCATTGCTTTACTTTAGAAGAGTACTGGTTAAAGTCCTTCTTAGTATCACTATGATTCGTGAACCCCCTCTGTAGACCGTCTCGAGCTTCTAGTTCAACGATGTGGAAAATCTTCCTGATTGTTTATGGATGTGTAATCGAAGGATCGGATTGGACGATAAGAACCTTTCGACTGAGTTAAATAATGTGCCTCTATCTATCTCTATACTACACCGGAAACATAGCTCTCGCTTTTCTTGTGATTGTTCTAGAAGCTCCCGCTAGCTTGTGTTTGCTTGTTACCAAAAAGCTATTTAATGTTTACTTGAAATACTACTGAACCCTTGGTACATACCCACCGTGCCGTGTATTTGATTTTTACGTTTTAAACTACATTACTTTTTTCTTGCAACATGTAACATAACCGCTAAACACTTGTTTTTTAACACAAGAAAGAGCGGACACTTTCGGTAGCCAATTAAAGTGCGAAATTACACACACACACGCATACCCAGAGCAGTAAAGTAAAGGTTTTTCACATGTGTTTTGTTTTAAGTTTGTATCATAGGCGTAAAGAAAAGCAGGAACAAAAACGGATGAAAACAAAGAAACGATCACATTCAAACGTATGTATGTATCTTTAAAACCGGGCACGGTATTAAGCTAGAGGTTTAGGATGTGACCACCGGGTACACGAACAATTGTTACAAACAAACAAAAATAAAGATAAAGAACGAGTAAAAGAGAAAAAACAAAACCAAACCAAGCGAGAAAACACAACGGCATAAAAACAATTGTGTTTTGCGCGTGAGAGTGTGTTTGTATTTTGAGTCCTAGTGAAGATATCTACTAAAAGAAACACAAAATAAAATCTTGTTACAAGCGTTTTGGTCTGTGTCTGCACAGGAGGTTAGAGTTTTCTTTACTTTTTACTTCTAATACCGAATGTGCGTGCGTGTGTGTGTGTGTAAAGATGGATGGGTCATCATCGTCGCTATATTAGTCTCATTTCAAGCGAGCTTTGAAGGCTTGTGTGCGTGCGATAGAAAGCCGACAAACGTCATTTCGCGGCTTTCGGCGAAACGTCAACTCTACCGAACGTCAGCGCATTAGTAAACAGACATTATAAACGCATCACATTGAATTAAATTACTGGATTCACAAAACCGTTTAGTGAAGGGCTTCTTATCGTCATCGCACCACACATTTGACACACTAAATGATTGAAACAAAAAAATTACGTACAGAGAAACTCACACACACACACTAAACCCCAAGCAACACAAGCGAAAACCCGGAAGCAGTACAGGAAAGAATGTAAGAATTACCCACCCATATTTACTGGTTTACTAACAACAGACGCGTTATTTTGTTCCTAGTGAGGAGAGAACGCTTTCTCGAACGGAAAGAGATAAAAATGAATGAAAAAAAAGCAAACTAAAACACAAAAAGAATATTAAAAAAACAAAAATCGTTCTTGTTTCGTTCGTAAGTTTGTTAGTAGTGTTATGGATTCAAAACTGTCAAAGAAAAACAAAATAAGAAGGGAAAAAGTACTACATACTTCTGCCTTAACCTAACTTCCTACCTTCTTCTCTTTGGTTACTTTATACTTATGGTTATCTGTTTTTTGTGTTTCGAGTAGATTTTCTTCTAAAATTTTCCTAAAACAAAATTAAAAAGAAAAACACACTGCATTTCTCAATCAAGTTAGGAATGTTCCTTTACTGTTTCTTACGTGTTGTTTTCGTGTTTTCCTCCCTTTAGTTTTCACGTTTTCGAGCCCGTTTCTCAAATTAAGAAAAGAAAAAAAACACACACACAACAAGATATTAGGGAAAGTTAATAAGTCATTAAGAAACTTAGCAAATACTTCACACGAAGGAACCAAGAAGAATAAGAAAGTAAACAAAAAACAAACTGGGCTCTGACGAGACACGACTCTTGAAGAGTGGGGCCGCGGGTAGTAACCTTAGTCTTTAAAACTAAACGTAGCATAAAGAAGCAAAGTAAAGGAAGCAAACACACACACACACACACATACAAGCGATTTAAACTACACAACCGTGCGAATAAATCTTATTAAAATACTTACTGAAGCAAATAGAGAGAAAGCAAGAGGGAGAAAGCGAAACGAAACAACACGGAAAACCACGTGCAAACCGATTCCGATAGTAAGAGGGGTCGACAAGTTCGATAAAGAGTGGCAAGTCTTTAAAAAATAACCAATCACACACTGGTTCACTGGTGTGCATGTTTCTGAGGTCGCTGTCCGATGGTATCCTCCCCCCATCAGCACACTAAAACCCGTGGCAGTGGAGGCAACCGCCATTGCCCAAGGACATTCAAGGAAGGACGACTTCCCAGCTGTTGTCCGCCACGCGTAGGGGAAACATCTGCCGCCCTCCGTGGCCGTGGTAGTTCTTTGCATACGTTTTTTTAGTACACCAGTGCCCGAAACCGTACTGGCTTTTGCATATATATAAATATAAATATAGGATAAATGGAAGTCTATGAGCTTCTTCCCTTAAACACAAACAACCACTACTCATAACAAGAAAACGTAGAAATCAAATGGAGAAAAACGGTAAAAGGTAAGGGAAGCGCATACAACACAACACAACACGGAAAGAGAACAAAGAAAAAAACATTTGAAAAGCAAATGATAAAAACATGGAAGAAAAAGAGCGAAAGAGAGAAAAGGGGATAAAAAAAAACAAACAAACATGTGCGCAACCACCACACACGTCGTACTTCGAAACAACTCGACAAGATAAATGATATGAAAACTTATTGATTTTACTGTACATTGTTATTAATTATTAAAAATTAAAATCATAGATATATTACATTAAAGAGAGCAAAAGAAAGAGAAGAGGGAGAATGCAAGAAAGAAGGAGCGAGAAAAAGGAAGAAGAACAAACAAACAAACAAGTAAGCAAGGGAGAAAGTGAAAGAGAGAGAGCGAGAGAGGGCAGGAAAATCTAGAAAGCAACACAACCAAAAAACTAAAAAATGGAATAAAAATGGTTTAAAAAATACATCCCAAAACATCTGATTGTACTTTTTTTTATGTGAGCTTGTTACTTGTGCTGCTTTTTTCATTTTTTGAATATTTGGATACAAATCTCCAAGCACACAATGCAGTACTCTCAGCAAACGAACTGCAATTTAAGAGGTTTTCTTGTGTTCTGTCCTGCGTTGTGGCTAAACGAGTACTGGAATAGTATTCGTAAATAATAAATGACATCACTGTACAGAGTTTTTGAATGAGCTAATATGTAGTAGCCCATACAATACATTGCCTACATTTAGGCGAATTTATGTAATTTGAAATGAATGCACATCGGAATTGCCTATATTTAGGCGCATACAAATAATCATTTTTCATTTTTATTGAAGTCGGTTCGATTTGCGATAGACTTACTTCAATTATTGCCCAGTTGTGACCGCAATAACGCAATGACCAATTTTTGGATACACAAAACCACATTCAAATAACAATCTGAAAGAAAACTACTGGTAAAAGAGTAGATCAGTCTGCAAGATTACCATATCACAATAATATCACCGAACATCTCTTCCATTAGCTGGTTTTACGTATATTCTTTATTTCAGTATACATTTCCTTAAAGAATATTCTGCTATCGTTTCACATGCAGAGCAACCGGGACATAAGGTGTCCGATTCTCTCCGCAATTAGTTTCCCTACTTCGTTTGTGTGTCACGTTGCATTACGAGCCGTACATACACGCTCAAACTTTCCGCACAACAGCGGCGCTTAAAGCATTGGCATATTATCGCTCGAACTTTACTTTATCTTAGCTCCCATACGTCTGTAAACGGTAATCCCTACAAGAAGCACAATCGCCCGTCATCTATTTATTATACATGTACATGCCTATAACATTGAAACTGCATCGCGTCTCTGCTGCTCACCTTTAAAGCATTGGCATATTATCGCTCGAACTTTACTTTATCTTAGCTCCCATACGTCTGTAAACGGTAATCCCTACAAGAAGCACAATCGCCCGTCATCTATTTATTATACATGTACATGCCTATAACATTGAAACTGCATCGCGTCTCTGCTGCTCACCTTACAATCATCTCGTCGCGCACCTGACGACACAACACCTCCAATCTACTACTTGTGCGTTGTGATGCTCGCTTCCAGCTGTGCCTGTATCTGCTTCACAGCCGAACTAGCAACCGCGTGTCGCTTCAGAATGGTATTGATCGTCTTCATCGACCGGTTTTCAACCGCGTCCCAGTCGACCGAAACCGAACTACGCAGCCGAATCGCATTGTTGCGCATATTGTTCGCCGTAACCGTATCGTCCAGCGTTGTCTGCACTACGTTGGTTGGTGGCGGTACCCTTGCTGACGCCGCCGTAAGATCGTCCTGTACGCCGCTCCGTTCGAGATATCGCCGAGCGACGGAATTAATCGCCACCGGTACATCCCGACTGCTGAGCTGATTGACGCGGAACTTTGTACGTTTGATCGAAGCCGAATGCGTTAGCTTAGTGTCCGGTGCCGGTACATCGAAACTCTTCGTTGGGGCACCCGATCTTCTGCTCTCCGTGGTAACGGTGGACGCAGGGGCTGTGGAACTGGCGTCTTCTACCACGACTTTTTGCTGTTTAACGATCGTCTTCCGTACCGTCGTGGTCGAAGCGATCCGCCCCGACGCAGTACTGGCGAAAGTGGTCGTTGTTGTAGTCGTCGTCGTGGTGGATGCCGCACTTTCAGCGTCCTTTTTCTTCTTGGTCGTGGTGGACTTTTTGCGAACAACCGTCCCCGCTGTGTCGACCTTCTCGGTCACGGTAGTTTCCTGCGACTCCTCCCGACTTAACCGGGAAGTTGCATTCCGATCACAAAACTTGGTATAGTTTTCCTTAAACACCGAATCTTCATTGCAGAGACTGATCGACTTGGGCAGGAATCGGAACGTTGGCAGCTTGAATGTATCGTTCGCGAGAAAGTCGGGCCGCTGGGCCAGTTCGTTCAGTTTGTTCTGTGCTCGGGACGTTCGGATTGTGTTCACCTTCGACTTGAGACTCTCCAGCTCACTGTCCAGCTCGAGCGCAGGGGCTGGTGAGGTTGGTAACGTCATTACGGGCGTGTCCTCGGCAGTGGTGTCCACTCCATCATCCAGAGCCTTCACATTTGTGAGGGAAAGCTTTAGTAAATCGGATAGTTTGCGCAAATCGTCACGTACCTTGTCCAGGCGTGTTTCGGTCAGGTGGTTGTGTGGTGGTGGCTGCTGACTGTCAGCAGTCAGTGAAGGTAGTGGTGGTGGTGGAGGAGGGGTAGGTGAAGTGGCCGGTTCCGTGCACACGCTTGCCGTGGTGTCACAGGATGACGCCATAGAATCGCTATCTGCGGAAAGGCAGAAGAAATCGGACGACACGGACGTACGGTTCGGCCGCCCATTGGATTGATTCGTATCAGAGTGTGTGTCTGTGGATGAGTGTGCGTGTGGAGGATGCTGTTGGACGACGATGACGATGGTCTCTGATGCCGGCTCAAGACCACCGTCGTCAGTTGCGCAAGCTTTCTGCTGGTTAGTAGCAGCTGATCTTTCCTCCTCCTTTGCTAAGCTACTACAGCTACTAATACTGCCATTGCTATCACTACTGCATATACTACTACTACCAGCGTTACGCTCCAGCACAGCCTCTTCATCGCAGCAGGCGGTGTTAGCTGTCGAGGTGCGATAACAGCCCTTTGCTAAGCTACTACAGCTACTAATACTGCCATTGCTATCACTACTGCATATACTACTACTACCAGCGTTACGCTCCAGCTCAGCCTCTTCATCGCAGCAGGCGGTGTTAGCTGTCGAGGTGCGATAACAGCTGCCCGATCGCTCGTTATTAGTGGCGCATGTAGTAGGCACTGCTTGAGCTGCTACTGCTGCTTGCGGCGTGTTAGTTGGGTGCGTAAAGCCGTTACCAAGCGTCATCGTTTCTGGTTCCTTCGGTTGCGTCAACTCAAGCACTATGGGCTGTTCGGTTTGGTCGTAGTGATGCTGCTGCTGCTTTTGATTTTCGTCGTAGTGGTGCTGGACACTGTAGCTCAAATCGCCACCATTCGGTGCTTTGTTTTCGGCATTGTTCTCTTCATCTTCGTTCACATCAACGGCTAGATTTGCGGCATGTTAGATAGGGGATAGCAAAACGAAGCAGAAGATGTTAGAAAACGTTGGACAAATCCTTCACACTATCTCTGTGAAGGGCATGCTCTAGCAATAGTTCTTTAGCGGTAGGACATTAACACAGACATACACACAACAGTACACAATTTAACATCTCCGCATCATTTTCTTTATGCTGGAATAAGCGCTATGCTACAGGACGGTTCTAACTCTCATTAAGCAGCTCCGGTGATGCTGCCTGTGGGTCCATACGTTTGCGGCAAGCTAAATCATCATCATCATCATCATCAACATCATCATTAGGAAGCATGTTATGGCGCAGATAGTTAACACGTAAAAGAAAAAGAAAGCAAGAACTCATAAGCACAACTATAAGCAAACCCGAAACAATGGTCACGGGATCGTGTTGAATGGTTTGAACGTAACATGAGCTCAGCATCAATGCTGAAATGACTCGTTTTAAGGTGTCCTGCTCTCTATCATTCGCCAAACGGCCTGGTCCATCAGGTAAATTTCCATTAGTCAAGGTATTATTGCAACATGGGAAGCCACACTGCCTCTGTTTGTGAAATTAATGATTGAAACTACCGAAAACCGCACGCAGTATCAAATGGTCAGTTAGTGCTACAATGTCAAACGCCACGGCAAACGAGTGTTACCGGCAATCAAAAGAAGGACAAAACAAGGATAGAATAACACTAATGTTGGTTCGAAAGGGTGTAGGACATCACTATTGCTATCATTTACATTTATACATCCTAACCGCCCCAGGTCGTCCAGGTCGTCGTCAAGTGCGTGAAGTTGCGTCGGACTACGTCGTTCTGCGTTGCGATCGTAAGCTTGCTGGTCTCAACTGGTGTCGGCACGAGGTTACAAACAATATTTACATTGACCGAATCCAAACGGTACACAGAATTCAGCAGTTTTGTCCGAAAGTACAAATCCAAACTCTCCCACTACAATGTCTTAGCTAGTTGGGCTTATTTTGTGAAGCTAAACGAACTATTTCTAAGTTGATACTATTTCTAAGCTTATAGTGGGAACAGTATGCTTAATTTACTGTCACGATCTGAAGGAATGCGACAGGGAGCCGAAAAAAAACCGACCGACACCCAGGTGGACAGAAAACCAAAGGAAGGAAAAGAAAGACGAAAAAGACGTTAGGATATTCAAGCAGAGAACTGTACAATTTGCAGGAGCGCTATGATACAGAGGGAAGAGTCTT
>KZ064384.1:3414-17784 GCA_002091835.1 Anopheles maculatus | reverse complement strand
GTAGTAGAGATGTTACATTTTTCACTAATTCGTAAATTTATCAAATGTTACCCGACAGTCATAAAGGCGACAAAAAAAAACGTTATTTAAACCGAACTACACGAAGTCACACGCATGGGATTCCAAAATTCAGCGTATGAACAAGATAAAACTAATAAGAATGTGAAAACCGACTGACAACACTCGTTTGCAGCACAATTTACTTTTAATGCTCCTGACAGAAACGTTACTAGGAAGATGTGGTTCCGCATTTCGGACAGGGCATCAGGAAAACTTCTTCAAGGAGTTAAGGGAACTAGCTAAAAGAAGAAAACTTAACTTTCCGGGATCAACTCATCTACTGAAAGAATACATACAACTCACTCTTACTAGTATAAACGGACGAAGAGCTCACTGCTGGTTTCTAGTAGCTATTGCAAGATTAGGGCAGAAAAACTCGAGGATACTATGCACTGAACGAAGCAATAGGAAACAAACCAACATAATCCTAACGTCTAACACTATCTGGGACAGAAACGTGGACGATCGGTACGATCATTACAAGCAAGCCATGAGACCACTGTCACGTGGAGGAAACACGAACCACGAATCGAAACACAATCAAATGCCACAACAAAAGCATAGACTCTCTGGAGGGCCGTCTTACTGTGTGTACGCCTAATGTTTCCCCGTCTTTAAGCGCTGCAACGCTATCTCCGCTCTCCCACGCTCTCCGCCAACATTACGTCCTTATCCTTGCTATGGTAGGTGTAACAACTCCAAACTGATATTGTGCAGACATTGTGCTGTACCATTCGATACGCACAAAGTTTACTGTATTGAGGATTGTAAGTGGGGTACTGAAATGTTTATAAGTGTATTTTTGTGTGCGTGTGTTCTTGAATGTCGGTCGTCTATAACGTATGTAACGTGAAACCCGATCCTCGTCCAGAGATGCAAACTTACTTCAGTTGAACAGATGATTATTTCGCTATTAAAGTGTCAACTTTTATCTCGATGGCTCACCGCCGGGTAGTGTAATGCCTAAAGGTATGCAATATAGGTTTTTAAATCACATACTACTCTGAATCTCTAAGAGATGCTAGCAAAGACGAGTGGAAAAATTGAAACAATACATTATTTTGCATACTTTCAGGCGTCTCACACATAACAGAGATGTACACTTGAATCGAGCAATCGATATTCAATGCAAATCGAATGATTGACTAGGAAATCCTAGAAATCCTTACTTTCACCAATGCAATACATTTTCCACTAATCCTTTTGTCACTGGATTGCATTCTTATGCCACCATTATGTGTGCCAACTATTGCAAGAAGCCCTACCCGACTCTGCAACATTAAAATGATCACTAACATTCTGCAGTTCCCTACAGTACGCCTACAAGACGACGTAGACGGGAGTTCTACAAGGACTCATACCATACCAGGAAGACTCATCCTAAACACACATTAACGACTTACACACACTCACGCATCAAACCCACCCAAATCACATTGTGACACAACCAAAGTAAAGTGGTTCCATTTGTCTACATCCATTTAATCGGTGTATGTTGATTGACAAATTAGAACAAACCAAAAAAAAAGCCAAGCAAAATATATATATTGATGAAAAAAATAATTCAGCTCGCGAGATATTTAACATTACAGGAAAGAAAAGAAACAAGCAAACAAACAAACAATGGGTACGTATAGGGCCCTGTTACCTTATCACGCTGTGGAAAAAAGTAATTTCAACCACCGTTCGATAAATAGCGTGTGATGGGTGCATATGAATGGATTAACCTTGCGCCAAAGCGACTGTGAAGCACATCTTATCGCTTAATCGTGTTGCTTCGTTTTATTGGAATTGTTTAAGTTGCGATAGGGTTGTGCCGAACTGTCGTGTACTTGTTAAGTGAGTGTCAAGTTGTCCTGTACACGCATTTTGTGTTCTTTGGGTAACTTTTAAAACATGTCTAATTTAGGAACTGGTTTACGAGTGATTTTCAATGTTCAATGTTGATTTCCCGTGTGCAATGCCCTCACGCTATCATCGCTTACGCTAATAACGTATCCGGTGTGTAGTTTCAACGTGTTTTCAAATGATAACTATGTATGTGTTTGTTGTGTTTCTAAATAGCGATCCACCATACGAAGCATTGAGTTGGTATTGATAACACACTCGCGCAGTTTCATAGAAAAAACGTGGTGTATGGAGTTCTTGGCGGCGTGTCACATATCGCCCGTTTAACACTAATGCTACCCCATGATCGAAATAGGTTAATAATTAATTTTCTTTTTAATTTTATAGTATTCGAGCAAATGTGTCAAATGCTGTCAAAATCTTCAGTCGTCTTAGTTTCTTTCTTTGTCAATTTTCTACTTAAATTTACTTTTACGCTCCTTCTAAAAACAACATTTTCCAGTGTCAATGTCCAATGTCATTAATTACCATATTCCGTTTGGAGTCTTCAATACCACAGCGGTACGATTAGTGTTCGGGTCGCCGCTTGTAGCGGGTTCCGTGAAAAACTCATCACAGGTAGATATCATTTTATCATAAACATTCCCAGTGCCACAGTTCCATCACTCACACACCTATAGACGATGGACTCTTATCAGCTATCGAGCAGCTGGCTGGCAAACTACCACGACGGCATCATTAGGTCATCCTTCCTACATTTAGTTCTGACAACAGTCAACAGTATGCCTCGGTGATATCGTATGTGCGGTGCGCGGCGGTCTCCAACCATACACCGCTGATGACGTATTTACACTCGTTCATCATTTTTGGTGGTCTAAAAAAGGCGAAACAGCGTGGCTAATGAAGCTACTGAAACGTTGCTTTCTGCAGAACACTTGTCTGGGTGAGTGTACCCAGTGTCTTGTGCGGCACACGTAGCACTTCGCGCTTATCATTGTAAATCGGTTAGCTCTAGTCGGGAGGTAGCTATGTGCACGATCGCATCGTTTGCGTTTTGGGCACAATAAAGCACGACGACTTCCTGTATTGCAATCTGGAAGAATGGCGTCATTGCTTACCGCGAAGCATTTATTTTTTGTGCTAGTGTTCTCGTTAGTCGCCCTAACCTACTGGATAGTGACAGTGGAACATGATCCCGCCAACGAAACGGCAGCCTTGGACAAGGAACTTAGCTACATACTAAACAATGCTGGAGATCCGGCACGTGCTTTCGATCCCAACGGAACTCCGGGAGATATGGGAATGCCCGTGATCTTGCCGGAAGAATTGTCTCCCGAAGTGAGCGCACTCGTGCGTAAGGGCTGGAATGAGCAGGGACTCAATCAGTTCGTTTCTGACATGATCCCGCTCCGCCGAAGACTGCCTGATGTACGGGATGGTTGGTGTAGGAGTGAAGAGCAAGCGCGAAGGGAACGTAACATCGGACCGGGAACATTGCCACCCTCTGCAATAGTGATTGTGTTCTACAACGAAGCCTGGTCGGTGTTGTTGCGTACCGTGCATTCGGTCATTGACAGGACACCAACCGAGCTTATCGACGAGATTGTACTCGTAGACGACTGCTCCACAATGAATCACCTTAAAGACCAGCTAGATAGCTACATAGCTTCCCTGGACAAGGTACGCTTGGTACGATCTTCCGAACGGTTGGGTCTTATCAGGGCGAGGTTGTTGGGAGCGAAATCGACCACCACTAACATTATCACATTCCTCGATGCACACTGTGAAGTTATTGAAGGTGAGGGAACCGTCTGACAGTTTGATGCAGTTTTATCACATGCCTGTTCTATTTTAGGTTGGCTGGAAGCTCTAATCGCCCACGTTGCGTCAGATGAAACGATGATCGCTATACCGGCTATTGATTGGATTCACGAGAACACACTCGCCTTAAACGCACAGAGCTCGGTAAAGTACTTCGGTTCCTTCGATTGGTCCCTAAACTTCCAATGGCACGCTAGAGAGCGAAGGTTGAAAGAATCTTCCAAAAACGGTACCGTTTTCATTCACCCGGCTGCACCCTACGACACACCCACCATGGCTGGAGGACTCTTCACTATTCACCGTACTTTCTTCCAGCGACTCGGCTGGTATGACGAAGGGATGGAAATCTACGGAGGTGAAAACATGGAACTCTCCTTCAAGGCATGGATGTGTGGCGGAAAACTTCAAATTGTGGCCTGCTCTAGGGTAGCACACATACAAAAGCGTGGTCATCCTTATTTGCGCGAGATCGTTGGAGGTTTAGCGCTGGTAAAGCGCAATTCAATACGGCTCGCCGAAGTTTGGCTGGACGAGTACGCGGATTACTATTACGAAACGTTTGGAGGACGTGCGAAGCGTGGTAACTTCGGAGATGTATCAGCGCGGAAAGCATTGCGCCAGCAACTTCAATGTAAGCCATTCCGTTGGTACCTCGAGCACGTCTTTCCCGAACAGTTCGATCCGAGTAAGGCTGTAGCTCACGGTGAGATACGTTTCGGTGGTAAGACTCAGTATCCGCTCTGTCTCGATTGGCCAACACAGTTGACGTTGATTGGTTGTCACGGTACCGGTGGTCATCAACTTTGGTACCTTACGAAGCAAGGGGAGGTGACACGAGATGATAACTGCCTCGATTACGATGGCAAGGCGCTCGTAATGTACCGATGTCATGGTATGGGAGGCAATCAAGCGTGGAGCTGGGATCCGGACAGTAAGCTGCTAAAAAAGCTCTCCTTTGACCGTTGCCTGCAGTGGGACCGGAATTTTTCACTTACAGTTTGTGATCCGAACGAACCGAGCCAGAAGTGGATGATGCAAAACTTCAAACCAAACAACCTGTGATATGATGGCGCTTGACAGAACACATCACAGAGCTTAAGTCGGCAAAACAAACACAAACCATAGGAAAAAATATGAACATAATTGGACAAAATTAACTCATCAACCAAACACACGTGTGTTCTTTTGCGATATCGCCATCTGTCCAAACAGGCAAAGATGGCTGTATGAATGAATTATTTTCTCGTCGGAAAAAACAGTTGCACTATTTGTTTTCTTGTACACAGTAAAACGCATTACTTTCCAGCACCAGGAACGAACCGGCAAAACTTCCCAAATAGCGTCACAGGCGTGTTGTGCTTATCAAACAGTAGGTGTGTTGTGCTGTTTGTAATAACACCAAACAGCAGGTGGCCGAATGCTGGGCGCTCGGGGCGCTGTGCATGTGTGACAACAGGTCGGCTGTGACAGTACACACTTTTACGAGCTGATAAATTGAACTGATTGATAACAGAACGCTACTTCGGCACTCGGCTTTGCCGTAGAGAGTACGTAGAGAGGAATCGGCGCCGAAGATGTGTCTCGCTAGTGAATAACTAAAACTGGCCCTGGATGGTACTCGTTCCGCGTGAATAACTTCAACCATGTATGGAGTAAGTTATCCCTTACCTTGTTGTTGAATCGAATATCTCTAAATGAATATTTTACTTTTATTTGTAGAAATATTTCTCCACGAAAAGGGACTTCGTTTGGGCGCTGGTCGTATTTTGCTGCATTCTTGCTCTCTATCTCTATCACAACCAGCTGTCAGATCGGCTCGCTACGCTGGAGGAGTTCAAGCGCACACATCAAGAAGAACAACGACAGCAAGCCGTTCGGGAGGCTGGTCTGATTGTGCCAGAGTTTGAAGTGGTCAAATACGCTACCCATTACACACCTGTACGGGATGATGGGTGGATTGAAACACTCCCGGGAGATATGGGAAAGCCGGTGATACTACCGGACAACATTACCGAGGACGTTCGTCAGCTGGTCCAGCAAGGGTACGATAAGCAAGGGTTGAACCAGTACGTTAGTGATCTTATACCAGTTCGGCGTCGGTTGCCCGACCTTCGGGATCCTTGGTGTACGTCGGAACAGCGACTTCTTACCGCTCTACCACAATCGTCGATTGTGATCGTGTTCTATAATGAAGCTTGGTCCGTGTTGGTACGAACTGTTCACTCCATCCTTGACCGCACTCCAAAACAGCTCATCCGGGAGATCATCCTTGTGGACGATGATTCGAATCTGGGTGAGATTGAAGCAAATTTTCGCGATCACACATGAAACTAATGGTGGATTCTTCCTACTACAGCGCATCTACGCACTCAGCTCGATGAGTACTTCAGCAGCTTTCGGCTCGTACGCGTATTGCGAGTTCCGAAGCGGCTCGGTCTTATTCGAGCTCGATTGTACGGTGCCCGGAACGCATCTTCCGAATTTCTCACCTTCCTGGATGCACACTGCGAATGTATGAACGGGTGGCTTGAAGGTCAGCTAGATCAGGTAGTACGAGATCAGCACACGATTGCCCTTCCGACAATCGATTGGATCGACGAGAATAACCTCAAACTCGTCAGCGATAAGGCACCGGTGTTTTACGGCGCTATGGGATGGGGTTTGGACTTTGAGTGGCGTGGCCGATGGGATCGCGTGCACAAACCAGCCAATAAGATGGAACCATTCGATACGCCAGTAATGGCTGGAGGACTCTTCACCATTCACCGCAAGTTCTTCGAGTGGCTCGGATGGTACGATGAAGGAATGGATGTTTACGGTGGTGAAAACATTGAGCTATCGCTGAAGGCATGGATGTGTGGTGGAAGAATACTAACCGTTCCTTGTGCGCGTGTAGCACATATCCAGAAAACCGGACATCCTTATCTAAAGGTTGAAAATTTGTTTTAAACGTAGATGAAAAAAAGCATTTCCTGTATATTAATGTAAACACCATTTCAGGATATGAAAACCGACGTCGTGCGAACAAATTCAGTTCGCGTAGCTGAAGTCTGGATGGATGAGTATGCACAGGTCCTGTACGGGATGTTCGGTGGACCACAATTTCGTGGGAATTATGGAGATGTTTCTTCCCGCAAGCAACTACGACAAAATCTGCACTGTAAGGACTTCCATTGGTACCTTGAGAACGTGTTCCCAGAACTGACAGAAGCGCTTAGCAAACGACCAGGGCAAGGCACCTTCCAAAATGATGCTTTAGCTGGATCTCCTGGACACTGTTTAACGTTCGTCGAGGCTAGCAATTCCGTCAGTATGGCACCGTGCGAGCAAGGAAACGTATGGCAACAGTGGGTGTTCAGTTTGTATGGGGAAATCGGTACCGATAATCACTGTCTCGACTACGACGGCAACATGCTGCTTGTGTTCCATTGCCATAAAGCACACGGCAATCAGGAGTGGATGTACAATGCTACTACGTATCATTTTGAGCATAAGAAGCATAAGGGCAGGTGCTTGGATGTCGATGTGGCGTTGAAGAAGGTTCGCATCGACGGGTGCGATTTGAATCAACAATCTCAACGGTGGCACTATCCGGCCATCGAGTTTAGGGTATAGCATGAAGAATCCACGTGTGTTATAGTAATTTTGATCTTTGCTCGAAGTTTGTTGTCAATGGAAAGGTGTCAAAGAAAATTATCTTAATAAAAAAATGACTTCGATCCGTAATACATGTACAGTAAACAAACTGTGCGTTGAATCTAAAACCTATTGTACCCATCAATTGCATCTGTTCACACAAAGGAAGCGTTCATTAAACAAAAGAACAGCTTAATTCTTTTGCGTTGTGAGTTGCGTCAATTCGACGACATCTGTACTAATACGCTGTTGTTCCAAGCAACGCTTAGCTGATCAATGATCACATAAAAACAATGCTATGTTTGAACAAATGGAAAGAAATAAAGGGTACGAATGACATGTCTCTGCATTAAACAGTACGCGCGTACTTGGAGCATACATTATTCTAATCTTATTGCATAAGTTACGGTGTCTCATCGGTGAAAGAGCTTCTCCAAAGCACGTCTTATCATCAGTTCTAACCTACACGTAGACGCCGCTATCGTATCTCGTGCGCCGGTCGTGTCGCTTTGTTTGTAGGTGCTCGGGATGGTGTAGGTGACCGGTATAATACGCGCACTAGGCACACTTATCACAACGATTCATTCACATTGCCGCCAAAGCTCTGTCGGTCGGAAACGACAGCGGTCAGTTTGCTTTCGGCTCCGACAGCATGCGGAATGCCGTCGTATCGCTTGGATGTGCTCGCCTCGCTGCTAGCCAACGTCGGTGCAATCTCGGCGTATTGGTGGCCGTCATCGTCACACTAACGCTTATGGTGGTTTACCTCGTGTATGACGTTAATCTGACACTTACACCAAAGAGAACATTCCTGGCGCAAACTAACAACAACGATGATGATTCAGAATTGATCCGAACATCCAGTGCGGCTGTAATAAATGATGGGTTTAATTTTGTTTACACAACCATCGGTCTGGATCCGAGACATCCTACTCCGCCCGGTGATATGGGCCAACCGGTAATGGTGAACTTTACCAGCGAGCAGATTGATGCGCTGACACAGGAAGGCATTCAAACGCAAGGCTTCAATCAATACTTTTCGGACCTGATGTCCGTGCGGCGAAGATTGCCCGAGATTCGCGATCCCTGGTGTGCCCAACCAGGACGCTTTCTGAACAACTTACCAAAGACTTCGATCGTGATCGTGTTCTTCAATGAAGCTTGGTCGGTTGTCTTAAGGACAGTACACTCGGTACTGGACCGTTCACCGCCTTATCTGGTGCAGGAGATCGTGTTGGTGGACGATTGCTCTACGTTAGGTAAGTGTGGAAGATGAAGTTAACCGTTGAAAATGCCTGTATTATCTCCCTTATTGCCTTCAGCTAACCTCAAAACTCAACTGGATGAGTATTTTCGACCCTATCGGAAGGTGCGAGTCATCCGGGCACCGTCTCGATTGGGGTTGATTCGAGCAAGAATATTCGGAGCCAAAAACACGATCTCCGATGTGATTACATTTCTTGATGCACACGTCGAGTGCACAGTTGGTAGGTTTACCTACGACAAACCAGTGTAACATGTAAATCCTATCTAAAAATCACATTTCTACTTTCAGGTTGGCTGGAGGCACTTCTTGATGTTCTTGCCCGTAACTTCACTACCATTGCCATTCCAACGATTGACTGGATCGACGAGAAAAGTATGGCACTGGTAGCGAACAAATCAATATCCTACATTGGCGCATACGACTGGGACCGTTTGCTTTCGGCTCCGACAGCATGCGGAATGCCGTCGTATCGCTTGGATGTGCTCGCCTCGCTGCTAGCCAACGTCGGTGCAATCTCGGCGTATTGGTGGCCGTCATCGTCACACTAACGCTTATGGTGGTTTACCTCGTGTATGACGTTAATCTGACACTTACACCAAAGAGAACATTCCTGGCGCAAACTAACAACAACGATGATGATTCAGAATTGATCCGAACATCCAGTGCGGCTGTAATAAATGATGGGTTTAATTTTGTTTACACAACCATCGGTCTGGATCCGAGACATCCTACTCCGCCCGGTGATATGGGCCAACCGGTAATGGTGAACTTTACCAGCGAGCAGATTGATGCGCTGACACAGGAAGGCATTCAAACGCAAGGCTTCAATCAATACTTTTCGGACCTGATGTCCGTGCAGCGAAGATTGCCCGAGATTCGCGATCCCTGGTGTGCCCAACCAGGACGCTTTCTGAACAACTTACCAAAGACTTCGATCGTGATCGTGTTCTTCAATGAAGCTTGGTCGGTTGTCTTAAGGACAGTACACTCGGTACTGGACCGTTCACCGCCTTATCTGGTGCAGGAGATCGTGTTGGTGGACGATTGCTCTACGTTAGGTAAGTGTGGAAGATGAAGTTAACCGTTGAAAATGCCTGTATTATCTCCCTTATTGCCTTCAGCTAACCTCAAAACTCAACTGGATGAGTATTTTCGACCCTATCGGAAGGTGCGAGTCATCCGGGCACCGTCTCGATTGGGGTTGATTCGAGCAAGAATATTCGGAGCCAAAAACACGATCTCCGATGTGATTACATTTCTTGATGCACACGTCGAGTGCACAGTTGGTAGGTTTACCTACGACAAACCAGTGTAACATATTAGTCCTCTCTAAACATCACATTTCTACTTTCAGGATGGCTGGAGGCACTTCTTGATGTTCTTGCCCGTAACTTCACTACTATTGCCATTCCAACGATTGACTGGATCGACGAGAAAAGTATGGCACTGGTAGCGAACAAATCAATATCCTACATTGGCGCATACGACTGGGACCTTAACTTTGGCTGGTGGCATCGCTCGTCTATGAAGAAGAAGTATGAGAACAAACTGGAACCGTTCGATACGCCCGCCATGGCTGGAGGACTATTTTCCATCAACAGAAAATTCTTTGAACGGCTCGGTTGGTATGACGAGGGATTCGATATCTACGGCATCGAGAACATTGAGCTATCGATGAAGAGCTGGATGTGTGGTGGAAAGATGGTAACGGTTCCCTGTTCCCGGGTGGCTCACATCCAAAAGATAGGCCATCCATATCTGCACAACGAAAAAAAGGATGTGGTGCGTGCGAACTCGATCCGTCTGGCCGAGGTGTGGATGGATGAGTATAAGCAAATCATATTTGACATCCATGGAATTCCCTACTATCTGGAGGAGGAGTTCGGTCCAATTGCGGAGCGAAAAGCAGTTCGACAACGGGCCAATTGTAAGGACTTCCGTTACTACATTAAACATGGCTTTCCAGAGATGAGGAACCCTTACATAGCTGGAGCGTTTCGTGGTGAAGTGCACAGTGATCTGCTCGGCAACAGTACCTGTCTCGAGTATCGACCGGATGACAATTTTCTAGGAATGGCACCATGTGACGGGAAGCAGAAGACACAGTACTGGGCACACAACTACTACCAGGAGATAAATAGCTACCGTCACTGTTTGGACTTTACTGGTACTAGTCTGGCGTTGTTCGGCTGTCATCGAGCACGTGGCAATCAGGCATGGCGTGCGCAGACGCAAACGAAACAATTGCAGAGCATTAAACACGACCAATGTCTCGCAGTAAACACACTCACAAACGTTACACTTACAATGCAAGAGTGTGATTCAAATAATGTCGCCCAAAAGTGGTCCGTAACCTTCATCGAGTTGGATGTATCTCCGTTTAGTTGAGCTAATCTCAATAGTCGTTTTTTCTCTACATGGCTCTACAATCTAACCATTATACGGCTAATCGATAGCTTTCGTCTTATCAGACCGCGGTCTGATAATGGCCCCGTCTATGTATAGCAGCAGCACAGTACCAGATTAGGTGTGCTAAAGCGTTATCCAGATAGGGTATAATGTGTTATCTATCCCCCTTTTTTACCATGCATAATACTAACCATCACCAACAATCTATCCAGAAGGCGGTACCCAAATGACGCAAAAACAGTGTCCCAAATGTATGTACAGTGGAATTTACTTTACAAAAACTTGTATCAAGCTTTTTAATGGCTTAAGTGTGGCTCTCCGCGCAAAATGATGTAAATTTTTCGTTCAATATTCGTTGATATACAGGCAATGTTTTCTGCGATAAGGATGAGTGTAAAAATCTGTAATGTTTTCTTTTTAACAAACGACAATAAAAAATCTGAAGTTTAACAAGCCTTTCTTGTTACCTGGAATGCGGCAAGCTGTAGTATGTAAAACGACATTAACTTCTACAATGTCACTAATGCACACGATAAGGTCTACCGGTTAAACTTCGGGAGCGGCCGTGCGACTGTCTCGCCCGCCTTACTCGGCTGGAGTTGGGGGAGAGCTTTCCGGGGTCCACACCTGCTGGGTCTGCCTGAAAGGTACGGAAGTTAGCACGGGTGCGGAGGGGGCAGGAGGGGCGAGGCAGATCGCCTCTGGCTCACCTGGTACGCAAGCGCGTTCATGATGATCGAGTACGGCACCAGCCCGAGCGGATGCACCTCGCGCATCAACACATTCGCCGGTATCTTGTGGAACTGGATGTACTCGAGAAAGTTCCCAATCACCTCCTTTAGTGGGGTGTTCTGGTTGGAGTCGCAGTACTTCTTGCTCCACATCAGCGCCGCCTGGAACTTGGTGAACTCATCCGCCCGCAGCTCTTCCCGGGCCAGTATCAGTCGTACGACGTGCTGGGGCAGCAGTGTGAAGCTCCCCAAGTTCAGCACCTCGTTGCCATGCTCGTCGACAAACTCGAGCACCTTCTGGACCAAGCTCTTGGTACACTTGTACTGGATGTAGCGTTCGGCCGACGCTAGCAGTGCGCACACGGTGTCCACGTTAATGCAGCACTGCACAAACCCACCACACGCACGTCGAAGCTCCTCGAGACCGTAATAGTCGGCCGCATTCATCACGCCGAGCAGTGTGCGGGGCTGCAGTGTCACACAACCGGTGTGGATGTATTCGATTAGCTGCCGAAACACGTCCGGTTCAAACTCCTCGATAATGAGCGTTTGATGCTGCTGACCCGCAGGCTAATAGTAGTTGTACGATGCATTAAGGAGTAGAGAGAGAGAGAGTACAGAAAGAGAAAAAGTACAGAAGAGGTAGTGTTTAGTGCGTAAGAATACAGCGATAGGAACACAGAAGAACGGAACAGGGATCGGTTCAGCTAGTGAGAACGTTCACAGAAGGGACAAAACACCGAAACGCGAGTGTACAAACTGTTTGTGCAGTGTCTTGAGTGTCAGAACTGGTGCCAATAGTGAGTGAGCGAGAGAGCGAATAAAACGGGGAAACGAATCGTGTGTGTGTGTGTGTGTGACTAGGGTGCCACAGATTGTACAGCTTGTGCGTATTTGTAGTTGCAATATTTGCAGGCAATCGGTGTAATGTTGTGTGGTGGTGATGTTAGAAGATCACACTTGTTCAATTATGAGTGTCTAGTGGTACTAGTGGTAAGTTATAGTACTTTTCGGGAGAGTACTTAGCAGATGTTAGATCAGAACTATACAATTGCATAAATACCAGAACAAACGATCACTTGCAAACAGGATCAATACAATGAAGTGAAGCACATGGAACAATTTAAAGCAAAGCATGCCGCGTTTTTGGTTGAGATTATCCTTAACTTTATCCTATTATTTATTGTTTATTGTCTAGGGAGAACTCGACGTTATAGCTTTTCGTATAGAGTGCAGGAGCTTTTTGTATCACCGTTTATAATATTATCTATCTATTATCTATTTATATCTCTACACTATCTAATGAGGCATCTAAGTGAAGCTGAATTCTATTATCTAGCAAACTAACGAGGCATACACAACGTTCCGGGTTGTACCTTGGGTGCTTAGTGCCGGAAAGTATGCAATGTATTTGAAAACGATTTTGTTTAGGTGACATTTGATAGCAGTGATTGTATTACGTCAAAACATTGTAAAGCAATGTCTAGTAATCAATTAATTCTCTTAAGCAAGTGCAAAATGAGTGAACAATCTTTTTTCCCGGAAAAGCAGTGCCTGTATGTTTGTGAGTGTGATCTATTTTGAGGAAGAATTTAGTGCATTAGTGGTCCAATCGATGGCTATTTTTATACACTTGGTTAAAGAAAAGCGCCATATTAAGAGCATGCAGCATTACTGTGTCTGTGAGAAGTAATGGTGAGATGTACAGCAAAATGCAGACGAGCGATAGAAACACTAGAAGCACAGGCAGAAGAAGAAGTTCGGTGAGCGATAGAAAGCGATAGAAGCTAAACAGAGTCACTAGATTTTTTTGAGGCTCGAGATTCGGTTATCCCGATTCCAGGTGTTTTGTTTGGTTGCTATTTGTTTTGCCACTAATGTATTTTACCTCCGCAATAGGCGCTAGTTGCTGATTGAAGCCGCTTCTCTATGGGGTTGTTTATGGTAAAGGATATTTGGTGGTCAATTGTCGCGAAGGAAGGAAGAGTGGGAAGGAATTTCCGGTGGAATTTAGGAGCGATGGAAGTTGTAAGGGCGAAAGCGTTATGTTTTGTTTGGTTTTCAAATCAAGCAGGAGCAGTTGTACGAATGCGACGGCACACAGACGTTTAACAGTGTGAATGTTATATTAAGTACGGTTTGGTTTGGTTTAATTGAATGGCACACGCATGTGGAACGATGGCGGGAGAGACAAAATAGACAAACGGAATTTGGTTTATTTGTTGATCATTTGTTGATTGTTGATTATTTCAAGCTAGGTTAATATATTTACAAGAACATAATTAAATAGGACAAAACACAGGATGGCAGGTCAATCTTGGGAATAAAACGGGGGTCACATTATAATGAAAGCCTTGGGAATGGTATACGAAATTAAAACATAAATAATAATCGCCATATGTACAAAAGCGTACGAAACGAAAAACTTATTCCGTCAAACTTATCGCGACTTGTCCAACTAAAACAATCGAAACGAAATAAATGAAACTCTTCCCTTCCCAAAAAAACTCAAACCAAAACTCTACGCATACTTCACCCACGTTGGGTGATTTATAACAACCAACTACTACACTACGCTCGATTTATCCGTAGCAAGAA
>LULA01016868.1:0-17803 GCA_002091835.1 Anopheles maculatus | reverse complement strand
CTCCGTGTGTCCGTACTGCCGATTCGGCTCAACATCGATCAAGATTCGCTCCTGTTTTTGATCAACTTTTTCAACCAACTCGGTGGCGGAGGTGATATTGACGATGCAACGGTGCCAACTGGTGGTGGTGGTGGTGGCGGTGGACAGAGCACCGGTGGTCGCACTTCACAAACAACCACGCCGGCCCACCAGCCACCGGTAATGACGGTGGAATCGATTCCCGACGCGGTGCAGGAACTGCAGGCGAAAAAGATGGTGTCGGAAAATCTGATGCTACTGATCGAGGAAGAGGAAAAGCACAAAGCCGACACGCAGGAAGGGGCGGCGTACAGTGAGGCCGGCGATACGGCACCAATTTACTTCCGCAACGTCATCTTCAGCCCGGACGTACCGATACGCATCGATTATCACGGGAAGCGGATGGAACTGTCGCACGGTTCGCTGGCAGGATTGCTGATGGGTTTGGGCCAGCTGCAGTGTTCGGAAATTCGGCTGAAGAAAATTTCTTACCGGCACGGTTTGCTCGGCGTGGACCGACTGTTGAACTTTTTGCTGCAGGAATGGTTGCAGGATATTAAGAAACATCAGCTGCCGAAGATAATCGGTGGTTTTGGACCGATGTACTCGCTGGTGCAGCTTTGTGAGTGGAATTCAGTTTTTCTTTTGTACGTTGACATTAAGTGTAAAATGATTTTAATTTACCCTGTTTTCGGCTTTCAGTGCAAGGCATTTGGGATTTGTTCTGGTTGCCGATTGAGCAGTACCAAAAGGATGGCCGGATTGTGCGCGGCTTACAGCGAGGGGCACAAAGCTTTACGGCCCGCACTGCACTGGCTGCTTTAGAAATTACCACCCGAATCATACATTTGCTACAGGTAAGTTGCTAGCGGTCAAAATAATAGCGGTCTCTTCTTTAATAACGATTGTTCTCGATAGATAACGGCCGAAACGGCGTACGATATGATTTCACCCGGACCCTCGATCCGACGCGGTCGGGGCAACCGAAAGGGCAAACGGAAGCGTCTGCATCCACCGCAAGACATTCGCGAGGGAATGTCCAACGCCATACAGATAGTACGAGAGGTAAGTGAAGCAGGCGGCAAGCGAGTAAGCGCGTGAAAAGGACAGCATCATAATCTATTTGTGGCATTCCCTTTGCTCACCAGGGTATCACGGAAACGGCACACAATCTAGTGGAGATCACTGCCCTCGAGCATGATCAGAAAGGTTACACGGGTGCCGTCGGTGCGGTGATGCGCCAAATACCGCCGATCGTGGTACAGCCAATCGTGTTGGCGACCCAGGCCACGAGCAACGTGCTCGGTGGTGTTAAAAACCAGCTCGTTCCCGATGCCCGTGCCGAAGCGCGGGAAAAGTATAAGGACGACGTAGAGTAAATGCGATCGACGTGATCCTTTTTTTTTCTATGTGTATTGTTTGTTGTTTACACGGCTAGGACCGGAAAGGAAGAATGTACGTGTGTGTGTATGTGTTCCATACAGAGACAGAGTGAGCGCGACGCACGATGGTCGCTTTTATTTTTATTTTTTAATCCTTAGCTTATATAGTACCCTGCGTGTCTGTTTTGTTTTGTGTCTGTACGTGGAGTGCAATGTGCAATGTGTGCATTCTCCCCCGACAGAGTGACAGGGTGAAAAAACCCCCCCCCCCCCCCCCCATTCGCTGCTAAAAACTAAGGCAGCTGTATAAATAAGGTTCATAATAATATTTTGTCCCTTTTTTCGCGCTCGAAGGCGAAACCGAAACTTAAACTAACCCTACAAACAAGTAAGTGATAGAATGAGACACGAAGCAAAAGAGGAAGAGGTGAAAAGAAACGTGAAGAAAGCAAGTAATTTCGCTAAATTAAACAAGTAAACTGACAAAGTAACGTCTGAGCTGTAACTATTCTAAAGTGCACAGAGAGAGAGAGAACATCCGAAGCATGAGAAACTGCAAGTGTCCGAAAATGTGGTCCCCCGCTAGTATGGCGAATTGCAGCAACAGTTCACTATCAGCTGATGTTCGTAGCACGAGTTCGCGTACAGGAAGGAACATCCCTGGTAACCACAGCCACCGCCAAATCCGGGCCCACCGAACTGTCGACCGAAGCCACCGAAACCTCCTCCGAAACCAGCGCCACCAGCACCACCACCAAACGGTGCCGCACCATTGATGGAACCGCAGCAGCACGCATCATGGTACACCTTCTCGTCGCAGTAACTGTAAACTGACGCATCGCACAGTGGGCAACCCGGTAAGGATCGGGTCCGTGGTATCAGGAACGCTCGAACCGGTTCATCGCTATCGTCGGCTTGTTCCCGTTTCTCCTTCGGAGACACTTTAGCTGGCGCGTCGCTCATGTGAGATGGCTTTTTGGGTTCTTTCTTTGCCATCGCTGCCGATGGTTCGTCTGCAACAACACTCGGATCGGCGGCTACCAGTGGTCTTGGAAGAATCAGTTGCTGTACGACCGGTGATTGTAGAATTTTTACTGCGAAGGATATGAAATTATTCGAAAAAGAAGGATGCGCATTAGGTAAGTGTTTTTTTTTAGGGAAACAATTATTACAATTTGGTGATGGAAAATCTTGTTATCGTATTATGTATTATAACGGGCTTAAGAATTGAAAACAATCTCCACAAATCTTGATGATTGATTTTTTGCCAGTTCAGTTTCACACAAAAACCTTGACTCACAATCATCATAAGGCCTTTTATTTTTGATGAAGGTCGACACACAAGAAAGCAAGTCTGCAGCAAGAAAAACGCAGATTACCACCAACCAGGTATTTTTATAATGCAGTGTGACTTCTCCAATGTGTGGTCTGGTACATTCGCGGCTTCTTGTTCTCCTTGTACTTCAACTTTTGCCGCCAACTTCTGTCTGTTCGCTGCGGTATCAATTAACTTTTTCTTTCAACCCACGCACGCTCGGTCGAAAAGGCCTTTGCGACGCACGCATCTAGTTCCGGGTAAGGTTTTTTGTCATATTAAAATAGAAAGTGCGATATCGATATATGAATTGCACTCTCTTGCTAAAAATTGCGAAGCAAATTAGGAACTAATCGTATCTGATCCATTTACATTCGCATGCAATTAAACTTATTAACTTGAAAAGCTTAACGACCGCGCACTACACAACAAAACAAGAAAGACATCCGAAGAAACGTACGTGCTCTTGTAACAGCGACATTGTGGGTACTGAAAGCACTGTGAATCCCGGGTATTTTGATTTCATGCTGGTAACATTCGCAAGAAGAGTTCAATAAGTTTGTATACACTTCCGGAGGCATATGCGTTTCTTGGGACTTTTAATGTGTAGTATAACTTCAGCCATGAGCTCTTCTTTCTTGGCCGAACGACCTCCTAAGATCATGCCTGCCATTTCTGGCTTACTAGACTTATTGTTACCGCATAGTTGGATAGTCAATCCTCACTATGGGCGAACGGCCCAGATGAGACTTGAACCCCGGTTCTGCCGTGTGAAGACCGGCGCCGCTGTCGCATCTACCACCGGGCCGCCATGAGCTCACAGCAGGCTAATGAATGCTGAGGCTCCACATTGGACATATGTATCGAACTGCAGTTGCGATTCTAGACGCTTCTTTGTGTGATGCCACAAACAACTAAATTTCCACCGCAGCATTACGTTCAAAGTACATCGTCCCCTAATCGTGTCGAAAGTCTCGTGATATGATTGTAGACCAATTGCTAGTTGTATACTTTTTATGGCACCTTGTACCGAAAACCACTCGAGTGTTTGGTACCACACCACAACTTAACCCTATCCCTCCGATAAGATTGTTCGCGTAGTTAGAAACACTCCATCGAAACGCGATTTTAATTTTAGCACAGTGCAATTATATAACTTCCCAACGGAATTTTAGTTAAAGCTGCATAAGAAATGCTGTGATAAAGCTTAGTCAAGCTTAGTATTGTTGCTTCCGTAAGTGGCAAGACGTATCATCAGTGAAAGTATTTCGCTTGCACACTGTGAAGCTTAACTTTTATTGTCCGCTACTTCACCGGGCTGATATCGCAGACCGAAGGTGGTGGGCTCGTCTTAGTCAGCGGCCCTTAAAAGTCTAGATAAACGGAGTATCTCTCTACCCTTCCCATATCACGGGATCCAAGGAACAACATGCATGTCCACATCGCCTGCCTACAGATGGTGGTGTGTTTGTTGTACTTGTATCTTCTTATCCATCCTAACGGGTATTACCGATATTATCAATCGTCGGTATCGTGGCCTCCACAGCACCACGATGGGGATGATCCTGAATCATCAGCAGCACACAGACACCGCCTATTATCAGCTGCAACGGCCATGAGGCTGCTGTTGCTGCTGCTGCCCGTCCATTGTGTCTTATCGATGCCATCCGTCTGTATCCCGGTAGGCACAGGTTTGCGTTAGCCGGACACACTCCTTTGACTGCAACCCGACCGACTGCGACCGGCGCTCTGTGATGACGTGCACGACGCGGCAAATGCTGTATTCGTTCGCGAATGTTGCGGATTTATGTTTTCACTCTGTCGTTTTGCTGCGTTCCTGTTTTGTTGCGTGCGATTTGGTCACGTACGTTAAGAATCTTGACCGTCACTTCTTCTTGTTCACTGCCGTCAGCACTAAAATTGGACACTTTCCGTCAACACAACTAGTAGCACACCTAGCGTCCTTAGCGCGATCGTCCAAACCGATCGGATCAAGCGGCCCGTTTCGACTGATTCGACCGATCGAAGTGTGTCAACCGATAGGCGGCAACGTGAAGATCGAACCTGGAGTTTGTTGGAGGCTTACCGACAGCAAACTCGTCCGTCCGTTCGGCGATGCAACGTCAATGCGATCGGCAGCGAATTTCACCCTCAAATGTCTTTCTTTCTCTCTCTCTCTCTCATCATCCGCTTCTCTTTCGAACCTGATCTTCCTGATTCGCGGCGGGTCAGTAACTCCCAACACCCAATCTTCTGTGTGCGTGCGTGTATGTTTCGCTGTGCATGTTTATTATAATTTCCTACCTAAAGAAAGCAAACCGCGTTTCTGGAGCCAGCCAGCGTTTTTTTTTTCACTCACCTTTACGTCCGTTCTCCTTCAGCTTCCCTTCTCATCATCATCATCATCATCGGCACGATCTTAGATGATCGTTTTCGCACTCTTTTTTCGGGCCACTACGTTTACGCTGTTGTTGCCCGGGATTGACCGGGCTAACCGATCGCAGACAGAGGAACGAGTTGTTGTGGTACAGCGAGAACCACTTCAACACCGGTGCGCGTCTTGTTGCTGGACCACTTTTGTCCACGGGTGGTATGTTTTTATTTAAGTTTTTTTTTCTACATCATCCTCCTTTCTATTTGATGATATGCCGGTGCCGTTAAGACGTCGCGATAATCCTTCGGCGAGCGCAGGGCCGGCGTGTTCTAACCGTTGCTCTTTGGGAACTTTGACGTTTCGTGCGAAGATCAGGTTGTGTGTCAGGGTTAGCGGTACTTTGCTGTGTGGTTCGTGAAGATCTTGAAACAGCTTCCGCTGGTTCTCGGTCGGTTATAGGAGATCAGCTCTGGTGGAAATCCCGTAAAAGGGTTTACACTGTACACACCTCACCTGTCAGAATGATCGACGATTAGCTAATTGGAAACGGATCAGCTCAGATGATGGGTGAGAGAAGGAGCCGTTCTATCACGACCAAGACGATGATGAGGGCTGACGTTCTGTTGTGGCTATTAGAAAAGAAGTCTGCTTTTCTTCTTTGCTATCCCTGTTCCGTTCTCCGAGTTTTCTGGTCCAAACATTTTGGTCAGCATTTTCTTCGCAAGGCGTGGTGGCGATCGTCTGTTTGTTAAATTCATTTCCTATTAGTTATTCGGATTGGTGAGACTTGATGTCGGTGGGAAAATTGCTGCTAGCGATCAATCTTTTGGGTTGAAGCTGCCAAAACGCAGAAGCGAAACGATATGCGTTAAATGGTTTTAAATGGGAAACCATCGGTGTGTCACGATCACGAACAATAGATTCGATTAACTTTTATTGCGTCATTCATTTATCGTTCTTTTTTTCAATAATGCTTAATGCTCAGTGTCGATTAGTAATGGAATTGATTTACAGCTTTAAAACGACAATTCATAAATGGAGATTTAAGAAGAATCTTCTCGAATGACTCCTTATTGATGTAAAATTTCAGCTCATTTGTTCTATTTATGCACTTCTTTTAATACTCAAGCTCCTAGTAGGATTAATCCTACAAAGATTATAGTACCAAATTAGAAAGTAAACCATGGTTAAGAATGACCAACTCTGTTTCTAAGATTTGGCTATATCCATTCGTCGTGACTCATTCTGTGACACAAATAAAATGGCGTCATGTGTAGTCTTATCTCACGATACGTGCCCTATTTCGGCTCGAAACAAAACAAAGAACTTGCAACCATTTTTGGTCGGTTTTAGGATATCTAACTGCCTTTCGCTGCTACGATAATTTAGGCAAATTGATCACAGTAACAGTCTCGCATAGCATTATATTACAGCAGACAGCGTTCACAAGACTCGTGAGATCTTAGCCAGTCTATATTAGCATTAAATTGTATGTTCTCAATATGACGAAAAACTGAATACATTAGTATCTGCACAAGTTGTTAGTTAGAAAGTCGTTAGTTTATTGCAAACAGGTCTTAATCATTTCTTAGATCGCATCAACCAAGGCCTGGAAGAGGTTCTGATCGCCGGTCATCGACACCTTGCCCTGGGCGACGGCATCCTTAACCGGGACCTGCTTCGTGCCGATGGCGATAAAGTCCTCATCCTTCAGGTTGATCACCACATCGGGCGATCCGGCCTTGCCGTCCGACACCTTCAGTTCCTTCAGATCCACAGCTGTTGGGAGAGATGAGCATATGTTTAGAATTCATTGTGCCATTAAAAACCCCATCAGCATTGCTTACCAATCTCGTGCAAGCCATCGGCAGCCTCAATGTTCAGCTGGAACACACCGAGCACCTTACGCGACCCGTTCGGGTCAATCGCTGCAACGCGGGCCTTAATTTTCTCGATTACTGCGTCGCACTTCATGATGATGATGGTGTTGTTTTGTGCAGAGTGTTTCAGGAAGAACTCTTAACAAGTTGTGTGGCCAGTTCACGACCTGCCCGTTGCATATATGCATCTTTTTATAGCAAAAAGCTCCACCTAGCGATGCCCGTCACACCGTCAACGGGGGTTCTCACTCACGCGGCGCCTCATGACGTTTACATCTTCAAATCCAGTGACATTGAAGTCACACATCGGACCACCAGAAGGTTTTTTGTTTTGGGTGGTTAATCTCGAACCGAACCGCGTCCGATTAACTATGGATTATATTATGACTATGTTCCGTTGGTGACGGCTTGCATTAATCCAGACGCCTTTCGCTTCGGATCCGTTTCAGGTGCGGGTTAAGAACAGTGTGATGATAAAAATAAAGTTAGCCAAGATTATCCTAGGCCACCTGTCCTATAGGTGTTGTGCGAACCCTCGGGGTTTGCAGTATAAAAATGCATTGTCCCGTGTCCGGCAGGGTACAGTGCTCTGTAGGATCTCGCTCAATTCCAATAGCCGAACCACCACCAACATCATCATGAAGTGCGACGCAGTGATCGAGAAAATTAAGGCCCGTGTTGCCGCGATTGACCCGAACGGTCCGCGCAAGGTGCTCGGTGTGTTCCAGCTGAACATTGAGGCTGCCGATGGCTTGCACGAGATTGGTAAGCAATGCTGATGGGGTTCTTAATGGTATAATTGTGCCATTAAAAACCCCATCAGCATTGCTTACCAATCGTAGTGATCAACCTGAAGGATGAGGACTTTATCGCCATCGGCACGAAGCAGGTCCCGGTTAAGGATGCCGTCGCCCAGGGCAAGGTGTCGATGACCGGCGATCAGAACCTCTTCCAGGCCTTGGTTGATGCGATCTAAGTAAAGAAACTGACTGATTTGACAACAATAAACATTTAAAGGTACCGTTCATGAGTGACTTTTTAAACTGCAAATGATCACCGATATGAATTTCCCACCAAGGAAAAAGAATGGTCAACAGCTTCGGTTAGGTAACTTAAGCACAAGGGGTCACACCGGTTCGTGTTATCGACCGAGTATTGTTCCCGGTTTCTGCTTGTCATCCTGCAACTCACGGTTCGTTTTTAGCAACTGGGGGAGTCGATTCGTGCGCTTAATCAGATAAAGCAGAACGACCCTAAAGGTATTATCGTGTACCAATTGCAATATTGATAATCAATTGCAGCGAGTAATTGTCCAAATTAATGGCTCTATTATGAGTTGGTTGCTCTCACCAAATAAGAGTAGCTGGCATAATTAATGCAGCCTCATTGTGCAGATGTGAAGAGGTCTTATCGTGCGATGTGAAGTTTTGAACTGAACCTCATGGCAATGTTCCACCACCGCTAAAGCAAAGCGAATTAATCGGATCAAAGTTGGTCAAGATTTGCACTTGGCTAATGGGCATTAAAGCGAAAATCTATCTGCCACATACTGCTGCATCGCATCCATCATCCCACGGCACCTGCTTACGACTCGGGCGCCGAGGGAGCGCAACACCACAAACGACATCCAATTGACGATGGCTGGCCGTTCAATTCACGCTCAATAATCCAATTAAAAGTACAACGGGGTCGGGTGGAGTACTCGAACGATGACTTCGTCGCAACATACATCCACTACTTCTCGGCTCTGGCAGGATGGGGTGCTTTCCACAGCGGACACCCTCGGGTATCCCGTACACACCTTGCTGCTGCTATCTCTACAGCCAAAAGTTAAGCAGATAAGATAGTCATATTTTCCCGGGAGAACCTAGAGAGAGAGAGTGTACGTGTGTGTGTGTGTGTGTGTGTGGGAGTGAGAGGGAGAGAAAGATATGGGCCGGCGGAAAGCTTGGCATCTTCCGGCCAGCAGTCGATTGTTCACTAATCATCGGGCGTTGGGTTGGGTCGAAGATCTTAAGGCCAATCTAATATGTGTATGTGTGTGTGTGTGTGCTTGTCTACCTCTAAGGCCGCTTCTATCAGCCCAAGTGCAAGTGGACGCTGGTACGCGATTGTTCGAAGGTGCTATAAAACCACCATCGGGAGATCCTCGCCGTCCATTCGCTCGCTAGTTTGATCGGGTTGTTGTGTGCGCTCGGAATACGTTGAACAACGGAACGGAAGTCGTCATGTCGCTGGAAGCTGTTATCGAGAAGGTGAAGGCGCGCGTCAATGCCGTCGATCCGAACGGACCCCGCAAGGTGCTGGGAGTGTTCCAGTTCAACATCAAAACCGCATCCGGTGTGGAGCAGTACGGTAAGAACGGAACCAGAGCGTAACCTTAACCCTGTTGGGGTTAGGTGTTTAGTGTAAAGTGTTTGGCAGTTGTGTGGCTAATCGGTGTGCATTGTGTGTTTGTGTGCGCGGTTTACAGTGATCGATCTGAAGCAGCTGAAGGTGGAGAAAGGTACGACGGCGACCCCGGACGTGACCGTTACCCTGAGCGTGGAAGACCTGATCGCGGTCAGTGCCCGCACGCTCACCGTTGGCGATGCGCTAACGCAGGGAAAGCTCGAGATTCAGGGTGATGCCACGCTGGCCGCCAAGCTGGCCGAAGTCATCTAAGCGCGAACCTACCCTCCTGCGCGGAACACCTTAATCTCCGATGTGATTTAACGACGTACTACGACCGATTCGACGACGACAACGACGCTCCCTCATTTGACTTTGGTTGGTTTTCGTTGATGTTAAAGAGTTTTTTTTAATAAACAGCACAAAAACGCTTCCTACATTGTGTAACCTTAAGCTATCTGCTCTCAAGCTGGTGTGGGTTTGGGATGGGATCGAAAGAATCGTTTTATGTCATATCCGCAATCGACCGTAATACTTCGAACGGAAATGGGTTTTGTGATGCTTAAGATTATAGCGAATCACTGGCTAGTGTTCGAATAGATGAAGTATGGGTGGAAACGTACCATCCGGAATGATATGATGTTAGCAGTGTCAACGCCTTTTTGTGGCACATCATATTTTTTCCGGTTGTTGTGGCTTGCTGCAAAAGTCCTCTCAATCGCTCACATCCTATATCCTGACTGCTGTTTCTGGTCTACCACGATTCGATAGGAGCCTACCACGATTCCTCTACAGATGTAAATTGTCTGAAAAGACGTTCCGGTATTTGTTTGTTTGTTTAGTTTATTATAATAATTGTTTACCTCAAGGGTTATACAATAGCGTCAATATACATTATTTTTAGTCAATACAGAAAGCGCGAGATATCGTCAGTACAGAAATTTAAATGGTATCGTTATGCACAAGAAAGACGAGACACATTAGGAAGAGGTAGACAGAACACGGGAACGAAAAACAGCAAAGGATATATTGTGGTCAAACAAATCACTTACGGAGTTGAAGTCCGATAGCGCTCGCACCCAGGGATCACTTTGGCCACATACTGCTGGGTTGTCCGAAGCAATTCTCTTACTAGCATGACTAGCCCACCGGTGCCTGGCAAGTCTAATACGTCGTACAAAAGTAGGATCACGGTACAGCTCATAGAACTCTTGACTGTAACGATCTATTATGTGAATCAACATGATTAACTGCACCTGCGAGGAATAAGCTTAACATCCAATAACATACAACATTGCATTGGCGATATACATGAGCTATGCAATGAACCAAAGTCGGTGACTATACACTCCAACGCATGAGTCAGTGTCATCCAGGGCAACGGTGCCATCAGAAACACTATCGATGTATTGATATAGGAAGTTCGAACTGCTCAGGTCTTATCAAATTTTCATCTGCTTACAAATCGATGTATGATGTAGCCAAGACACCGGGACACACGACACGAGCAAACCCGAACTGTTTATAATACTTATAACCGCAGCCGTCAAAATGATTGTTCCGCTCTCGCACCGTTCCCTGGTACAAAACCACTCGCAGAGCGATAAGACCGTGCACACCAAATGCTATTCATTGTTGCAGAATAGAATGCACCGTTCGCGAACACGTGTGAAAGCTCTCGCACTAATTTCTTATCAGTTGTAGCATCAACAGCTGACCGGGCGGAACTTGAATGCAGCCGGACACCGATCAACGACCGACCAACAACGCTCACCACAATACAACCCAGCGCCGGAAGGTATCTGATCCTGTGTATAGTAGTAAGCACGCGAAATTTCACGACAGACAATCACCCATACAAGAGTGCGCGCGCGCGCATGCGATCTCAGACAGCGTTGTTGATCATCGTGGTTTCGTCGCGTTGGCGTCATATGCGACACTCGGAACACGTGAGAGCAAGATTTGCCGACCGAGGCAGTGCACGAACCCACGCCCGCCACCAGTTGTTGGGCAGTGGTGCCGTGAGTATCGCGCATCGTAATCGTACAGTGTGTTCCAACGGCCGCACCGGGTTCCTCCTCTGTTCCGGTGGGTGCGTGTTGTGTCCTTTGTTTGGGTTTGGGAGATGAATCCGGTACTGTGCGACTTCATTGCCGGGTCCTTTGGTGGTAAGAAACTCTAGACCCAGTGTGTGTGTGTGTGTTGTGTGCCGTGCTTTGTTTTGATCTTTTGCGTCTCTTCTTTCAACAGGGGCCTGCGGTTTGCTGGTTGGCCATCCGATGGACACTATAAAGGCATGGCAGCAAAACTCAAACTACGGCATGGGCAGCGCGATGTACAACATCATCATACGCAACAACGGTGTAAGTGGGTGCGCTTACGTATCTATCGAACGGAAACGTCACGCGTACGCGATCACAGACGTGGCCGGTTCACGCGAGGCTAAGCTTCTGTGATCACCTCACATTCTGCGCGCGGCTAGACGCCAGTACGAAATTAATCCTGGCAATTTAGAGACGCGTGCAGCTTCGCGACGTGAGCAATAAACATCGTATAAACCACGTACGGGAAGTCACTTCCTATGGGGTGGCCAAATTTAGAAATACACCAACACACAAACACACAAACAGCCGATGGTGGTCAGGGTCGATCACAGCTTCCCATTCATAGTGTCGTCAATCTGTGTGTTGCTGTATTCCGGTGTATATGTGTTTATTGCAGACAACTTACGTTTCTCTTTTTCTCTCACTGGCTCTCTCTTTATCCGGCTTGCGGCTCACCTGTTGCAGCTCAGAGGATTCTACCGTGGAATGTACTTCCCGCTACTGTCGAACGGTGCCTTGAATTCGGTCGTCTTTGCCGTGTACGGTTCACATCTGCGCTATCTACAAAAACAGTAAGCAATCAACACGACACGGATCGGATCCGGTCACTCGTTCCTGATGAGCTTTACGGCTAGATTGTACTTCCCTGTTTTACGATTGCAGTACACGATCGGATCGGTTACGGAAGGCTTACTGGAGAAAGCATGTGTTTCTGGCAGGATCAATGGCCGGGCTGGCGCAAGTGTTTCTGGCCTGTCCGATCGAGGTGGTCAAGGTGCGGCTGCAGACACTATCCTGTAAGTAGCGTAAGCGTGCAGCGGTTCGCGTCTAGTGGTGTGGTGTTGAGGTAAGCGTTTCTTAACGGTTCTCTCATCACAGTTATCGGTCATCCGTGGGCCTGTCTGAAGGACATCTTTCGGCGCGAAGGCTTCTCGGGAATTTATCGCGGCATCACACCGATGATGTTTCGCGACGTGCTACCGTACGGTGTGTACATGTACGTGTACGAGTATATGCTGGAGATTGAAGAACGGCTGCACCGGCTCAGCAAGGAGCGGCTTACTGGTGTGCCGATCGGAGGTGCACTGCAGGCTTCGCTGATAGCGACGGCGGGCGCTGTTGCCGGTGTTGCCTCGTGGATGTTTATCGTACCATTTGACGTGGTAAAAACGGTCATGCAGGCGGAAACGGATCCTTCCGTACACAAAAGCATGATGCACTGTTTTCGATCGATGATAAAGGTAAGTTTTGAGGTTACCTTTTACCTATTACTTTCAAATATGCTTATTCGGTTTTGTGTTTTCTCTTGTAGAAACATGGATGGCGCTCACTGTTCCGTGGCAGTCTGGTGATTATTGCCCGTGCCGCTCCTGTCAATTCGGCCACCTTTCTGGGGTACGAGTACTGTCTGGAGAAGTGTCAACATTTGCTAGATGAGAAGTAAATGGAATACACGCCTGCATACGACTAATACATCTATCACCCTGATAAGTATAATTATGTTTTTTGTGATTGAAATAGTTCAAGATGTAAATATCGAGATCATGTACAGTGGTTAGACGTTAAAGATAGTTTCATTATTTACAATAGTTTAAGAACTTAAACAACTGTATACATTAATGTATGTTAAGCTATTTAAAATAAATTAAAACGCTAGATGCCAGGCCATTCTACATGAATAAAACAAAACGCTAGATATGCATGCATGCGACTACAATTTAAGAAATGATTTTTATGTGGATTGTTTAAGTAAAAGTAAAAGACTTTTTACTCACTAAAACTTACTAGCTAACTAATGAGTTTTAGCCGTAACTGGAAAGTAGGTACTGAAATCTTACAAATCTTACCATACGATAGTGCCCACCAGCTGACGAACGACAACGGGCTTCGGCTTGTTAACTTTGCCTCTTCCAAGCACATGACCATTCGCAGCACCTTTTTCCTTGATATTATCGACGTACGGACTTACAGAGGAGCAAACGTCGACTCAGACCATTTCCTGGTTATGGTTAAGCTACACCAGAAACTCTGCGTAGCCAATACGCTGCGCTATCAGCCCACCCCAAGGCTCAACACGGATCGGCTGAGGCAAGCTGATGTGGCGAGGGACTACGCATTCGCGCTTGGGGAAGCGTTGCCGGAGGACACCACTACCGAGGCGATGTCCCTCAATGACCACTGGCGTACGGTGGAACAAGCCATCAGCACCACAGCCGAACAAACCATTGGCCGCGTAGCACGTAACCAGAGGAAGGAATGGTTTGATGACGAGTGCAGACGAGCACTATCCGAGAAGAATGCAGCGCGATCCCGAATGCTCCAGCGCGAGACCCGGCAGAACGTGGAGAACTACACACGACTGAGAAGGCAGCAGACGCGACTCTTCCAGGACAAGAAGCGCAGCTTCGAGGAGTCGGACGAGCAGCTGATGCAGCAGCTATCTCAGTCGGGGGAAACTCGTAAGTTCTACAAGATGCTGAATGCGGCACGAAGCAGTTTTATTCCCATGATCGCCATGTGCCGCAACGCGGAGGGAGATATCCTGTCGGACGAGCGAGAGGTGATCGATAGGTGGAAGTGCTACTTCAACAGACACCTGAACGGAGCGGATACAGGAGAGTACGGACCAGGCGCAGAAAGCAGAGGAGAGCAACACTACAACAGCCTGCATGATAATGACGAAGTGCCCCCGCCATCCTTGGATGAAGTCATCAGTGCTATCAGACAGGTACGGACCAGGCGCAGAAAGCAGAGGAGAGCAACACTACAACAGCCTGCATGATAATGACGAAGTGCCCCCGCCATACTGATACGGCCGGTAGTCCTCTACGGGCACGAGTCCTGGACTATGCTGGCAGAGGACGAAAATGCACTCGCCATTTTCGAACGGCGGGTGCTACGGACTATCTTTGGCGGTGTGTGCGAGCAGGACGTGTGGAGAAGGAGAATGAACCACGAGCTAGCTGAGCTGTTTGACGATGCAGACATCCTGACGGTTGCTAAAGCCGGAAGGATACGCTGGTTGGGCCACGTGATGAGGATGCCGGACTCATGCCCTGCCAGAAAAGTGCTCGTCAGCGACCCGTTCGGTACGAGGCGCTGAGGAGCACAGCGAGCTCGTTGGCTGGATCAAGTGGAGTCAAACCTGAGGGATATCGGATGCACGACGGTACTATACGATTCATTTTTCCCGTTTTGCACCAGTTTGGGGCTTTGGTGGAAAGAAACGTTCATCATTTTTGTTGGTCTGCGCGCTTGCTGTGATGTGATACCATCGGCAACCAATTTGTCTCTTTCATATCTTTCTTCACGCGCGCACTACGCGTGGTGGATTATTTTAGGTGCAGTTTAAACAGTTAAGCGCAACAACTCTCCTGGTTTCGCGTGTACTGCACCGATGGCAGTCATGTACATTCTTCTGGTTTTTTCTCTTCTTCCACTCCTGTGTTTTCTTCCTACATTGGCCGACTAGTGTACTGTGTGCTGTGACTCTTTACCCGTGTGTGGCGTTTTGTGTAGGAGTTACACAATCCCCACAATCGATTTGTGTTTTACATTGTATCTCGCTTCCCTCTATACACAATGTTCGTGTTTTAGTTTATTTTAATATACTATTCATTTTTGCTCACAGATGGTTCGAAAGAAAGGATAATCATTTCATCATCTGCTACTGTAATTTGCATATGTGTTCCTATGTTGTTGTTTTTTGTTTTACTTGCTTTCTACCCATCAATATAGCACATTCACTCTGACGCGGTTGTAGTGGGCTGTGACATTTGCTCTGTTAACCCACAGCTTCCCTACGGCCACTCCGGGTACATCATACGGTCGTCGGCTACTAGGCATTTAGAAGAAATGTTTCTAGCGCGGCTAACGTTGTATGTGGTTAAGGTTTGTTAATGTGAGTGTGTGTGTGTATTTTATTACGTTTAGGAGTCGACGCTTCGAACGGAAAGTCTTCACCGTTTTCCTTCTGTTTTAGTGCACTAGTGTGATTTACATTCCCTTACACACTTTTACAATCTTACACTAATGCATTATCTCAGGTGTAGCAATCGTGCTTTCTTAACACCCATATTGTTCAATGCGTATTATACTATAAAACAGAGAATGAAAATAATATACCACGCGTTTCACGGTGGCGCTACTCTGGTGGCCTGTTAATATGTACTTGTATTATTGTTTTACTCGGGGGATTTTCTACACAGTCACTTCAGCCACGAGTCTTCCCCGATTATAGCTGGGATTATAGCTTGTATATCGAAAATAAGGGGTTGCTTTTTTTGGGACCTAGCTTTCACTCTCGAAAGTTCTCGTTACCTCTTATTTTGGAATTTTGTTACCCTTGGATAGCTCGTGTACTGGTTTTGCATAAGTTTTTTCCATTACAACTTGATAAACTTACCCCAGCCATGATGTTGCTTTTTCCATTTTCGTTTTCGGACAATTTTCCATCCGCTTTTCTTTAATGTATGACGTAACACACCACACTGTACGATCCTTCTGTACCAGAACCCACACAGCTACCTTATTGTTCGTGCTCCATTCGCCGCCTACTTGTGCTTCTATAATTCATTCGGCAGCAAAGCTTTCTTCACATTTACACTAAAAAACAGACAACAGTTAACCCACAGCTTCCCTACGGCTACTCCGGGTGCATCATACGGTCGTCGGCTACTAGGCATTTAGAAGAAATGTTTCTAGCGCGGCTAATGTTGTATGTGGTTAAGGTTTGTTAATGTGAGTGTGTGTGTGTATTTTATTACGTTTAGGAGTCGACGCTTCGAACGGAAAGTCTTCACCGTTTTCCTTCTGTTTTAGTGCACTAGTGTGATTTACATTCCCTTACACACTTTTACAATCTTACACTAATGCATTATCTCAGGTGTAGCAATCGTGCTTTCTTAACACCCATATTGTTCAATGCGTATTATACTATAAAACAGAGAATGAAAATAATATACCACGCGTTTCACGGTGGCGCTACTCTGGTGGACTGTTAATATGTACTTGTATTATTGTTTTACTCGGGGAATTTTCTACACAGTCACTTCAGCCACGAGTAGTCTTCCTCGATTATAGCTGGGATCCTTTTTTTTGTATATCGAAAATAAGGGGTTGCTTTTTTTGGGACCTAGCTTTCACTCTCGAAAGTTCTCGTTACCTCTTATTTTGGAATTTTATTACCCTTGGATAGCTCGTGTACTGGTTTTGC
Source organism: Anopheles maculatus (assembly GCA_002091835.1). Taxonomy (NCBI): domain Eukaryota; kingdom Metazoa; phylum Arthropoda; class Insecta; order Diptera; family Culicidae; genus Anopheles; species Anopheles maculatus. Next base: position 904 of record LULA01016868.1, on the reverse strand, counting down.
ATAAGTTTTTTCCATTACAACTTGATAAACTTACCCCAGCCATGATGTTGCTTTTTCCATTTTCGTTTTCGGACAATTTTCCATCCGCTTTTCTTTAATGTATGACGTAACACACCACACTGTACGATCCTTCTGTACCAGAACCCACACAGCTACCTTATTGTTCGTGCTCCATTCGCCGCCTACTTGTGCTTCTATAATTCATTCGGCAGCAAAGCTTTCTTCACATTTACACTAAAACAGACAACAAGCACGATTAGCATCTCTTTTGCAGTTTCCATACGAACTACACGTAACTATACTTGGGAAATGTTCTCAGTTCGCGCAGGTAAAGCAGGTGAAAGCCCTTGAAAACATATCGTGTCCTTCTACTGCTGCTTGGTTTCGGTCATTCAAAGTCCACCACTCACACAAATCCAAACACTCGCTAAGGAAAAGAAGTATATCATCATACTTACGATACATACATATACATGTAAAAATACAAACTCTTTCAAGCACACCGACCGGACCGGACAATCTATACTACAGTAGTGTGGATTCGTACTTAACTACATCTCTCTTCACATGCTGTCATTTCTGTCTTTCGTAGGCTACTACGATCGACAATTGTTTACATTATGTACTTACACAGGGTTAGTGGAAAAATAGAAATGGATTTTCTTTTCTGTCGCTGGGAGAGAAAGAGGAAATAGAAGACGAAAGTAAATTCCAATGAAAAGTCAATCATTTCGCGCTGGTTTGAAGTTGCCGGTAGTTCTTTCCCGTGTTTGTGTAGCGTAGCAGAAGAAAGGCTAAAATTTCGGCTACTAATAAAACTAATACTAATAAAAGCACTGAAACAAAAGTAAACTCACAATTATAAGCAAACGAGTAGAAAAAGTAAAATATCCGCAAATATCCG
>KZ064382.1:0-16986 GCA_002091835.1 Anopheles maculatus | reverse complement strand
GACGCCTCATGGATCTTTTTGGTAGGCGAAGACGCATGAGTTCTGGGAAATCGTATATGCCACGGAGTTCGAGAAGAGTTCATTAAGGCCACGAAATGCACGATTGGAGAGAAAACAAGAGAACGTGAGACTAGCGAACTTTGGCCCTAGAAAGGAGCTCGTTAGATAGACCAGTCATAGATGGAGAAGGATACCGGGATACGGTATGATGATCTAACTCAAAGAAAATGTGTAGTCGGGAATCGTCAAACTTGCAGAAGGTTCGGATAGTATCAGACATATATTATAGAGAGACACAAACTAAACTACTTACTCATCACAAAACACAGCAATAGCAGTTCAATAATTTGTGTCAAGTCAATTTTGTTATTCTTTTCTTACCCCAGAAGAACACAAATGAAACAAAGTTGTTAAGCTTACACTGTTCACTATGGAGTTTCACTATGCCGCCTTCTTCCTCGTAGATGTAAGTGTTAACGTACTGTTTTCTCTTTTTTTTGTTTGCGAAAAGGGTGCAGGTTTTCAGGAAGAAGTTCCTTCTGGTTCGTTGATTAGAGATAAAAAATAGTCCGCACGTTCGCTTTTCAACTGTATTGATCAACGGCATCTGGGGATGTTTGTTTGTGAGAAACAAAAAAAAACACAGCAGTTTTGCTCTGACCGTGTGGTTTTACAGATTCCCTTCGATTTTTCAATTACCACCCCCGACTCATTTTCGCTTTACATTTCCTCCTGCTCCTGGAATAAATGGTACGTTCTGTTTTGTCCTTTGCTCCTCTTCCGTTACGTTTGTTGTGTTTGTTTTTCTGTGTGACTCTTATGTGTGTATATATATAAAGAATTTATACAGATTTGAATCCCTGCGTCGGCTGAACGAATGGGGCGAAGATAGTGGCTTCCCCGGCATTAGTTCTCCCCGGTGCGCCAGTTTGTGTTTTTTTTCTTCTTCTTCTCTCTATCTTCTTTAGACCATCAACCGTCCTCTATCTCAATCCCCCAGTTTCAATGTTGGAAGGGACGGCGATGAATGGTTAGCTTAAGGGAAAGGTTTGGGGGGGAAAACAACGTATGCGTGTGCGCCTCCACAGCGGGCCTACATTCGGGGCCCAACTAAACACTTTTGGCAAGAGGCAAATAGTTTTGTAAAACATGTACACTTATGTTAAGGGACGTCCCAGAACAGGCAGCATTCGGTGTGCGTGTGTGTACGTTTGTGGTGGCGGATTGGCAATAAAAACGCACAAAAGCCTGGTTCCGTTCCGATACACAGTCACAAACACACACACACGAATGCATTGACCGCATCCTGGCTCGTCATTTTCATCACTGGCGTCTTCTTTTATGCCTTGGCCGTAGGCTGCTGCTGCTGCTGCTGATCAACACAAGTTCCATTTTTGTTTTCATTTAAAGCTTAACTGAATCGCACACCGATCGCCACTATCGTCGACGATCGAGTGTGGATCTTCTCTCGAGATACCGGAGGACAAGTCCTTGCGTGTGAAGGATTCCTCGGTGATAATAGAGAGAGAGAAAGTGAGGAAAGCATGTCGGGACTCATGTCCGCATACCCCCGCATGTTACAGTAGTTCATATCAAATCAGACTTTGCGTGAATCGCTGGTTCGTTGGCGAACAACAACAATATGGTACAACATTATCTATAATAGTACTGTTCTCTCATTTCCCTCCCCCCGGTACGCTTGGCCACCCGGCCGGCATACGGAGGGCCGGAGGGTGAGCAGCTCGTGCACATCATCCCTCGCCAAAAGCTCTATAATAGGTTAGCACGACGGGTTCGCGTGTTTATTTTTCTAGTACATCGTAGAAAATAAATTACTTTATACTTGTGTTAATATTCCGAGACGTCGTTCTACTACACTCATAGAGCTGCGTTCAAATCATTGCTGCGCGCTGTAGAATTCAACAATTAATTAAAAAAAAACGATACTATTTTACAAAAATATCCGTATGATTACTAATGCGAGCGCCAAGGGTTCATCATCACGTCCACAGCAATATATCCGCTTTTTTTCTTCTTCTACAATAAGTTCTTGTCCGTTTTCCGTTTCGAGTCAAATACCCTACGGCCCAACCCGTCTTCAGAAAACACAAAAAAAAACACACACACACACTCACACACAATTCCACTACCAGTAGAAGAAAGTGTGTGCCGTTGATCACAAAACATCGTCCCGATGCCTCCTCCCGAACCCTACTACTTAGTTCCGTATTCCCTTCCTTTCCAGTTTGTTTTGCTAAAAGTTCCTATTTCTCTCTCACTCTTCTTTACAATCGCCGGCCTTAATTAATTAGCTTGTTTTTGTTTTGTTTTCTCATCACACAGCCCTCGCTTTAACGCGATAACTCGCAGGTTTTGATAATTCCCCCATCCAGGATGATCCCACCCCCTTGTTGATTATGTAAGAGCTTTTGGGGGATAAACACATTTCTTTTTTTTTTATAAAAAATGCCACCATTCCATCTATTTGCCCGCGGGTTTTTGTTCTTTACATCTTACTATAACTGACGCAGTGTCCTAGGACATAAGTTTCAGCAGTACAACCGTTCCCACTGCACAGCAACGAATAAAATAAACGAATAAAGAAGTGAACGTAAAAGATGCATACAGCCTGTCGTATTAAAATTCCATCGCCAATACGTGTTTTCTCTTTCTCTCTCTCTCTGTCGAGGAGATAGGTTATGCTTTGTTGTTAAGGTTTTCTTTTTTCCTGTTGCTTTTTGTATCTCCTGCAAGGCTCAACGGGATCTATTTACAGCGGAAAAATGGTAGCGGTCTAGCATCCGCATTAGAAATCACAATTTGCCGTTTTGTTGTCGTGGCCATCTTGTTTAGCACGGGGGCTCGTAAAAGAAAAGCTTGTCCTAGCCACAAAACAGAGAGAGAGCACATACAGTAACATACACAGATGCATGCAGTGCTCTTGTAGTATATGAGTGTCGTTTTGATGTGTTTGGTATAGAGTATCAGCGTGTTGTTGTTGTTGATGTTGTGTAGTTGTCCTGACGTGTGGTGCTTGTACCTTTTTATCTCCAGGATTGCTCAAATTATTCTTTCATGTAAAACTTTTTTACGATTGAACTGATCTCCCGCTCCGGCACATCGGGACATTGTCCTAATGTGCACGCGCTTCACATACCGACTTGGGAGAGGCGAGATTGTAGAATTTAAGCCACAACTGGACCTTTCTCTCTCTCTCTCTCAAATCGGTACTGATCGCGCGCGGTCAATTCAGTTCAATTTTCCTCCTTCAACCTCGCTCGATTCTTAGTAAATATATAAGATACAATGACATTGCTTCTGTTTTGTGTGATACACTCCCTTGATTTCTTCGCATGTGTGCCTGGACTCGCGGACTTTACTAAGGGATTTTTGGGACATGTTCTGGTGGGCGGGATCGCTGGCTGTCGTCGGAGAGTCGGTCAGAGATCGTCGGTCAGTTGGGAAGAAAAAGATACGAATCATCAGTCGTTGAATTTCGAATAAATATCGATGTTTATGTGTTTCAGTAGTAGTAGTAGTAGTAGTAGTAGCAGCAGTTCATGGGCTTATAAGATAGCCCAAATACCACCTTGGGTGCACATATATCTTCAATGAAGTTCACTTTCATTGGTTTATAACAGCAGTTGTTCCCTGTTGCTAACTTTTAACAATGAAAATAGTCCAAAAAGTTCCTTATATAGCACTATATATATGTGTGTGTATATATACCGTATATATATATATACTGGCACTGTCCTTTACCAGTAATGCAAGCGCGACTACTAATCGACATTCGATGACGAGGATGGATCGATCGACTTCAAATGGTGGTGGTAATTGGAAATTAACTAACGCGTCAACAAAAATATGCGTCTTCGTCCTAATTCATATAATAAACACAAAAATTTACCTTTTCCGCCGATTCTGAACTCTCCAAAAAAAATTACATTATCTACCACATCCGGCGACAACAAACCATTCCGTCCCGGTGCGGTTCATTTTTCGTACCAAAAAAAACACGTGCAAAGGAAAGTGAAAATCTTCCAACCATTGCCAAAATCCGATGCAAAATGGGGGGGTGGAGGGTTCTTTTTTTCACGTCCTCGCTCGTTTAAACTGTGGTTGTTTCCAGTTGTTCTGCTTTTTAACCATAGCCGAGCAGATATATAAATTTATCAAATAAATGCTCCTCTATCGATGCGCAGTCGTGCCAACCCAAAAAAAAAGCAAGTCCTAATAGTGGCTGTTCTTCGTATCGGAGAGTCCTGCAGTGTCGTCGTATTAGATAGAGATGGGCGCGAAATACTTCGCTGGATGATTCCCGACGCTCCGCTAATTGTACCGGTGTGTTTGTGTGTCTCGTGTTGGTTCATGTTTTCTGATGTGCGATTGCAGAATCCCATTCCCGTTGCCGTTGTTCCTGCTTCATCAGTAGGTCTCTAGAAGTTGAATCCATCGCGGGGAATGTTCGGATTCTGATTAAACTGGAACGCGTTCTCGTCGGACGCAGGTCTGAGGTCTTCGAGAACGGCTTCGTCAACCTGGAAAGATACCACCCGCATTCAGTCAGCTTCAACGTCATTCATTCTCTCACCATGTGTCGCTTACATCTTCCGAAAAGAACTGCTCGATGATGTCGTACGCAAGTTTGTAGATGTCAACATTTTCGTGATTTTGCAAAACTTCAATCTTTGACACACCGTCACACTCCTCGATCAGATTGGCGACGTGCTCGGCGTGCGGTCCGGCCAGCTTTAGCATGTTGTTAATGCCATCCAGTACAACCTGCCAAACAAGATCAACGATCAATATTAACTCCACGTACACCACTACATACAGAAACAGAACCCAGTGCGCTACGTACATGGATCACTTGACAATCCTGGCACAACAGCAAATCGCAGAACGGTTGGACAGCCCCGTCGTTTATCAGCTGTGCGACCTGTTCACGGTTGCCACTGATCGTTAGGTTGCTGATCGCCCATGCCGCCTCCTTCTGTGTGTGGAAGTCGCCGTGCTTCAAATTTTCAATGACCTTCGGCAGCAAACCGGCGTCGATAACGGCCTGCACCTGCGACTGATTTCCAGCCGTAATGTTGGACAGGAACCAGACCGCTTCCTTGCGAATCTTATCCTTGCTATGCGTCAACAGTTTCGGGAAATGTGCCAGCGCGTCACAGTTCAGCACGACCTAATAAAACCAATTCGGTCAATATTCTGCCTCCGAGGTGATCGCAACCTAGACTTACCTGTGTCTGATCATCCGAACCAGTAACGATGTTGCCCACCGCACGTAACGCAGCCGTCTGTACCTTCACCTCGACGTGCGACAGTAGCGGAATCAGCTTCGGCACCACACCGCTGTCAATGACGAGCTGAATCTGCTCGTTGCCACCATCGGTCAGATAGCTCAACGCCCACACCGTATCGACCAGGATGTTTATGTCCGTGTGGTGAATCAGCATGTTCAGCGCTGGCAGAATCTCCAGAATCGTAGCGGCCGGCGGCGGCGGATCCTTGTTGCGGCACAGATTCACAATCACCCACGTGACGTTGCGCAGGAAGGGAATTGGAATTTCCGGCTGAATGAAGGACAGTAGCGGTTGCACTACGCCCAGCTTAATCACGTAGTCACGCAGGCTTGGCCCATCGCCGATGATGTTTCCCAATGCCCAAACTGCCTGTTCGCACACGTTTGGTGCGGGCGAGTTGAGCAGACGCAGGAAGAGTGGAACGGCTCCGGCACGAACAACATGGTTCGTCTGTGCGGCCGTTCCCGATGCGATGTTTGTGAGGGCCCAGGCCGCCTCAAACTGCAGTACCTGGTTGTCGTCCTGCTCGAGACAATTGACTAATGTTGGAAGAATGCCACTGTCGATGAGATTGTCAATCGGCGGATTACGGTCCGAGGAGAGCAGCCGACGGGCGGCCTGTACTGCGGCCAGATGGCCCTCCTTGTCTTCGCTGTTGCCCGCCTTCTCGACCAGCTTCCTCAGGTTGGACATCAGTGTGTAATCTTCCTCGTCGGTCGATTCTGCCGTCTGAGGAACATTACGCCGCTTGAGGATCGTCTCTTCGCGTTTGTTTTTACGCAGCTCCACCGTGACTTCCGTTCGTCGACGTCGCATTTCCTGTGGAATTGCAGTAAATTATGTTAGTTGCCATCGGCCACCGTAACGCGAGAGAATCGGAAAAAAAATCTATCAAGTAAAACACCAAGGCCTCCTGAGGTCGTAATGCCAAAGAAGAAGATCATTGGTGGTTTGAGCGATATCGTATAGCCTGTCCACACCAAAACAATGCACCTGCGCCGCCAAAGGTCAACATGGTTCCAAATAACCATCACCACCACCACCACCACAGTCATAGCAACAGCCATCCCAGGATGACCTCGGAGCGCTACTTTAGAAAATCGCATCGAAGCATTCCGACCCAAGGATCTAACACAATCGTAAAAATAAACATACACGCACAGCGCCACCAGTGCTGAACGTACGTCTCTCTCGCACCTGCTTTGCACACGCCGTTCGTGGTTCGCCGATACGACATTAGCGGCACGGCCCCGGCCACACCGTCAAATAATTCACGGCGCAGCAGCACGTCGTATTATTCAGCAGCGCTTCACATTTATGATTACGCGACGAGCCGATTCATCATCATCGTGGCCAGTAAGAGCACACAACAAAAGAAGGAACAAATCGCGGAATACCACATTGCTCTTCCCCATACATACACACACACACACGCATCCGTTCTCGTCGCTCGATTGACGTTCAATACAAAGGAACAGCTACGAAAAGAGAGACGAATGAGGACGGTCTGTGGTGGCGACCGAGCGGAAGAGAGTGGATCATTTGAGGGACCGAACGAACCTGCAGAACATTCTCGTTCTTATCTCAGGCATATACTTTTGCTTTTCCTGTACAAAATTCCTGTGCTGCCGGGTCATTCTATCGCCGGAAGAAAGATCACCTTTCCATCCTCGTGTCGCTCGAAAAACGGAAACGTAATTCACTGACACAGCATCGGGGCACCGAGTGACAATTTATTTCCCGTTTTCGCCTTTCACACACATGCACACACGCACACACACATCCCACAAGGCGAAGCGGACAACCTCAGAGTGCCGTCGATGGAAGGAACACCCGAAAAGCCCGATCCCGACCGGTCGCATACTTACATCCTGATCCTTTCCTTTGTTTTTGAATCCTTGCATGCGATTCTTCGACTGAGAATCTATCGACGCCATTTTTCGTGCGGGAACAAGCAAAACTGCTGCTGGGAATTGAACAAAACGTGCTGGCCCTGACTCACACACTCGTTTCTGCTAAGCGCTCACCCTCTATCTCTCTCACTCACACACACTCTAAGCACCCAGATTCGCGTGCCGCTCTCCCGTTCGCACCAACACTAGGATCGACACAATCGCAATGGGATGATGGCAGATGGTGAGGTAAGAATGTGGCGTAAAAACGCGTAATCGCGCTTAGCAGCCACCGTTGTCGAACGTTCCAGCGCACAGAAACACACTCGACGTTACTGGTTTGCAGCGATTTTATGCGAAATGTGTACGATTTGATCTGCTTTTCACTTGGAGCAAAGTTTCGCTGCTCTCAACAGTAGTTGATGGGAACAATCAAGGTGTATAAATAGATTAGAGGTGTGTTCAATCCGGGTGCTTTGACAGCTCGCCCCTTGACACAACAGGTCAACCCAAGGTTGCTGCAGTTTTCCGATCATGAATCGGTTCCCGTGTTTGTGTGTGGTTGTGCATAATAAAAGAAGCTGCAAAATTAGGCATGGAGTGCGGCAATGCATGTTCTGCCAAAAAATTACAAATTTAAAATTGAATTGAAAGCAACACGATGGCCGCACAACACTCAAAGTTTCTTGTTTTGCATCAACAGTAATCTTCAAACCAACTGCCTGTTTTAAACAGGTAACACCTGATTCTGGACGCTACAGAGCTGATGTAGATGTAGCTAAAGTATACGAATCCCCAAGCAAAACGTTAATTTTTTCACTTGTTAAACTAAATTGTGCATCACTTCAATAGGGAAATCGTTCAAATATTTCTTCCCAAATATACCACTGTCGAAAGCAACAGCAACTACAATCTGTCAACCACGATGTCCATCGGTGGTCACGTTGGTGCAAAGGCGGTGCGATTGTGTTTTGTTGATGGAATGCGAAAAGTCTGTCGCATCGCAAAAATCAATCCACACGCACGCAAATCGCTCGGGATAAGTCGTTCGTATCGTCAACACTAATCAACCGCATGACGTTCTGCATGCGTTGATCTGCGAAAAAGATGCAAACTGGTTAGCAAACAGTCTGTGGGCTGGTGCAGTTTAGGCCCTGTGCGTGTTTGTGTATGTGTGGTGGTAGTAATCGCGACAGTTTTGCGGGAAGTGAAACAGAATCTAACCTTCGCAAACGCTTGTACGCGCGATGCGATGGTTTTCGAACGATGGAATTAAGGCAACCCGGTCAGCCATCGTCATCAGCGTCGTCTGCATATCACAGGCCACCACCACCCCCTGGCGATGGTGGTGGAGGAGGAGGAGGTGGTGATGTGTTGTTGTTGCCACCCCGTTCCTGCCCTATAACAGTGCGCGTACGAAGGAAAAGTCTCGCGAATCTGCCCAGCATACGGGAAAAGTTGAGTGCAATTTTCGGAATCCAGCTACAGGAAGTGCTTCATCACACCGATGAACAGCAATATCAGCAGTCGCAGCAGCAGCAGCAGCAGCAATTCATTACGTTCCAGGTGCTGGACGAAACGTCCGGATGTCAGGTAGCGGTAGGCAGTGCTCTGAGCGGTTCGCTCGTATCCAGTGGCAACGGTGATCTAGTTGGTCAAATACAGGTAAATTGGTGGGGCTCTTTGGGGTGCGTACCGGGAAACCGGGTGGCAAATATCGTGCTAAATGCAGAGACCCGTCTAGGGAGGCATTTGGGCCGCGCGAAACTCGTTTTCGTCACATTGTTTTACGCAGTTAGCATAGGCGCCCCAGCTTCACCTTCAAACGATTAGATGCCGCGCTAGGCAACGCGAACCGACGAGGGAAAGTACGTGTGCGATAGTTACGCGGCTGGTTTTGTGGTCTCATTTTATTCCGGAACCCGGTTTCTAGCGTCTGCGGGCCGGTTCAGCTCGAGGGGTCAAATCAGATCGGGCACGGTGAGTTTGCATTAATTCTATGTTCCTGATCAATGCGCCAATGTTTCCAGATGTACGAGGAACTGCTTGGGTCAGACCCGTTCTGATAGGGGCCACTCTGATTTAAATACAACACACAGCGGTACAGCAGGGCTTTCCCAAAGACGGTGGCAACAGACACAGTCATTAACGTTATTTAATTTCTTATCCACAGTGAGCACCTACCGCTGATAAGCTATCGGCTACTTCCGCCATTTCCGGTCGGGTATTGTTTGTGGCTATCGATCAAATTCGTACCGATGTGGAAGTACGGGGCACTTTCCAAAAAGCCACATGTTGATGATGATGATGATGTTGATGGGCCGATCATCAATCAGCTACAATCCATTTTAAAATAGCTCATAATCAGTGTTCTATTACCATGTGGTTAATTGTTCGTATGGTACGGGCCATAAAACGGGCCGGGCCTGCTGTTTTGCTGTTATCACCCACGGACACCGTATACACTCCCTCGTATATTCGGCATGTACGGCATTTTCATTCTGGTTATCAATGCGCTTCTTTTCCAACGCGTGGCTTTACACCCAAATTCGCCGTGAGGAGGGATCCGGTCGCTGATAAAGGTTGATGCTGGGTTGGGAAAGGTCTCTTGTTGTTGGTCCTCGCATTTCGGATCCAGCCAGAATGGGGCGGATCGCTTCTGATACCACCAGCGGTACCACCTTGGATTGGATTTGCGTCATCCGGACAAAATCGCAAGCCACTACTCATCATGTTCTTTGAACTGTGGACTTGTACACCTATTTGCGAATTCCGTTTCAAATGCTTCTTTATTGTTTTTCCTGCTAGAGTTCGACACAGGTCTCACAAGTCACGGAACCGAGAATTTATCAAAGCGAGCGTTTCTATTCCGAACACCACCCCCCAAAAGCATTAAAATCAGCAATGGATTGTGTTAGTTTCTTTACGGTTCTAAAGTCAAGAGAATCGAACCTGTCATACAGATTTGTTACTGATTTTGTGTTGTTGTTGTCTCGTTCATAACCGGTGCCTCCAATAAGGCACGGCGGCACGGCGGCACGGAACCCATTGATGATCGTGTTTTCTTCATCTGAGCGCGGCGGCAGGCCGCTGTAGTGTCGTCATTGGGCTAATTTTAGAACGTTATGCTGAAAGTGTCATACTCCTTAGCGTGTCTTGTAGTTTGCGACCGCTTGAGAAGGTATGAGAATCGACAAGCAAGAAGAAGGAAAGCAACAAAAATGCGAATTCCGTTTCAAATGCTTCTTTATTGTTTTTCCTGCTAGAATTCGACACAGGTCTCACAAGTCACGGAACCGAGACTTTATCAAAGCGAGCGTTTCTATTCCGAACACCACCCCCCAAAAGCATTAAAATCAGCAATGGATTGTGTTAGTTTCTTTACGGTTCTAAAGTCAAGAGAATCGAACCTGTCATACAGATTTGTTACTGATTTTGTGTTGTTGTTGTCTCGTTCATAACCGGTGCCTCCAATAAGGCACGGCGGCACGGCGGCACGGAACCCATTGATGATCGTGTTTTCTTCATCTGAGCGCGGCGGCAGGCCGCTGTAGTGTCGTCATTGGGCTAATTTTAGAACGTTATGCTGAAAGTGTCATACTCCTTAGCGTGTCTTGTAGTTTGCGACCGCTTGAGAAGGTATGAGAATCGACAAGCAAGAAGAAGGAAAGCAACAAAAAAAAACCGGCGGCTAGTTCTCACCGGTTATCCCAAGGTTGTTCCTGTTCTGCCGGTGTGTTGTTCCAGCCACCCGCACAGGGCGTAGCAAATGCATTTCTCGGCTTGCAAGAACGAAACAGCGGAGCGATACGGATCAGGATGGTGACGGAAACGGAGAGGAAAGTAGGTCAAGCAGAGTGCGAATACCGATCGAGTGTAAATTGAAATGTATAGATAGAGCATGTATTCTTGGGCAGCAGCATTTGGCCGTTTCGATCTGGAGCAATCGATTGGCGTAAAGAGTTCGATGATCATCGCGAAAATTGCTTCCAAGTGTGTGTCTCGTTGGGAAGTTGTTTTCGATGTGTTACTGTGCCACAAGAATAAACGGCAAAAAGATGAAGAATCGAAACGGCTATTAAGCCGGCAGAAAGATCGAGACCCCAAATATATGCAAAAGCTGAAAGAAGATGGAAATCGAAACTCGCGAGATGAAGGTGGACCAGTGTGTCTGTCTGAAACGGGGTTGTTTTGGGAGAGTGAGTAGGATAGACCATGCCTTAACCATCAGACAGACAGGCAGCGCGAGCAAGAGAGCGCCAGAAGTCGAATAGTAAACGCGAGGATACTTTCAGAGTCAGAGTCAGCCATCCAGCGACGACACGACCGGGCAGGGCAGCACAGGCACCAAACCAACCACAATGCCGCACCATCGTTCGTTCGCCACCGTGTCGAGTTTACGAGTGAGAGACCCACTCCGCCAGGTTCAGGTCGATCGGGCACATCCGGGTTTGAATTTGTGCAATAAACTAACCAACATTAGCAAACATCGATCGCGCACCCTCTTCCCCGGGTGTGTCGGTGAACGTAAAACGTCCACCAACACAACTACTGTCACACTGGAATTGGGGGTTTTAGAGTTTTTGGCCCAAGCGACGCACGTCTGACACATGCTAATACCGAACGGTAGTTCGGCAAGATTTGGACGATGATATCGGTGACTGTCAGAAGTTCCCGTATGATCAGGTCAATGGTATGGGAAAACCCTCCGCGCCTCAGTCGCGTTCTCATCCCACACGATGTTGGAACGCTTCGTAGCGGGAGAGCAAAGCACAGGAACATTAATGTTGGATGTTAACTTTTAAAGAGCTTCTTCCTTTGTCCATGCTCTATTTGGGATCGTAACACAGTTTCTGAACGATCATCAGATACATTATAAAATGGGGGTTTGTTGCTAAACTGGGCTCCAATTTCTTCCCTATCTATTCTAAGGTATATCAGATAGGTGGTCAGGTCTTGCCCAAACAAACAAGATCTTTCTAGTCTCGATCTCCGCTGTAAAAAAAAAAAACTAGTAGTCCACTATCAAATGCCCTCAAAAACTGGGTGCTCTTGGTTATAAATGGAGACGCGGATAATGTTGTAAACGGTTGTCTGTTGGTTATTACCATCGTTAGATAACAGCTTCAGTTTAAGCCATCGTTACGCGTACCAGACACGTTCCGCTTACTCACGGATGGCCTCCAAAAACCCAAATCATGCGCTTGCTGTTTGCACTCTGTTGCTCTGTTGCTCCGTTGTCTGTAAAGTGTCTGCGGGCTGAGATTGCTGTGGGAAGTCGCTGTGAATGTAAAACGAAAATAACCACCTACCAGCCACACGCTTTGCGCCACCGAGGGTGTACCACGGCTCTGCATTGTCTTGTCGCTGGATAGTGTGTTACGGGATAGATGAGTGGATGGAAGCCGGATATTATGCCGGATATGTTCGCAATTTTTTAAGCACGTATGAGCCGGGATGTTCGTTCGTGTTGCTCTGTGATTATTTAAAAAGAATATGTAAAGCAAACGGTTTGATTGTTGATCGTATGGTAGAATAGTGGGTAAATACCTTCTGTCTTATTAGCATTACCATTTGTTGGGTCTTCAGTTCGTGGTAAAAATACTTCTTAGTTGGTAAAGAAAGCTATTCCTGGGAGGTAGAACAGAGCACGAAGGGCAAAAACGTGACAGTAAGACAGTAAGAAAGCTAAACCAGTTCAAACCAAACGTTAATGTGGGATCCCGATTACCAATTGATTCATGCTGGAAAATCCAATCCCGAACACAATAACACATCAATCTCTCATGCATGCAGTTATGGAACCATGTTGACCTTTGGCGGCGCAGGTGCATTGTTTTGGTGTGGACAGGCTATACGATATCGCTCAAACCACCAATGATCTTCTTCTTTGGCATTACGACCTCAGGAGGCCTTGGTGTTTTACTTGATAGATTTTTTTTCCGATTCTCTCGCGTTACGGTGGCCGATGGCAACTAACATAATTTACTGCAATTCCACAGGAAATGCGACGTCGACGAACGGAAGTCACGGTGGAGCTGCGTAAAAACAAACGCGAAGAGACGATCCTCAAGCGGCGTAATGTTCCTCAGACGGCAGAATCGACCGACGAGGAAGATTACACACTGATGTCCAACCTGAGGAAGCTGGTCGAGAAGGCGGGCAACAGCGAAGACAAGGAGGGCCAGCTGGCCGCAGTACAGGCCGCCCGTCGGCTGCTCTCCTCGGACCGTAATCCGCCGATTGACAATCTCATCGACAGTGGCATTCTTCCAACATTAGTCAATTGTCTCGAGCAGGACGACAACCAGGTACTGCAGTTTGAGGCGGCCTGGGCCCTCACAAACATCGCATCGGGAACGGCCGCACAGACGAACCATGTTGTTCGTGCCGGAGCCGTTCCACTCTTCCTGCGTCTGCTCAACTCGCCCGCACCAAACGTGTGCGAACAGGCAGTTTGGGCATTGGGAAACATCATCGGCGATGGGCCAAGCCTGCGTGACTACGTGATTAAGCTGGGCGTAGTGCAACCGCTACTGTCCTTCATTCAGCCGGAAATTCCAATTCCCTTCCTGCGCAACGTCACGTGGGTGATTGTGAATCTGTGCCGCAACAAGGATCCGCCGCCGCCGGCCGCTACGATTCTGGAGATTCTGCCAGCGCTGAACATGCTGATTCACCACACGGACATAAACATCCTGGTCGATACGGTGTGGGCGTTGAGCTATCTGACCGATGGTGGCAACGAGCAGATTCAGCTCGTCATTGACAGCGGTGTGGTGCCGAAGCTGATTCCGCTACTGTCGCACGTCGAGGTGAAGGTACAGACGGCTGCGTTACGTGCGGTGGGCAACATCGTTACTGGTTCGGATGATCAGACACAGGTAAGTCTAGATTGCGATCACCTCGGAGGAAGCATATTGACCGAATTGGTTTTATTAGGTCGTGCTGAACTGTGACGCGCTGGCACATTTCCCGAAACTGTTGACGCATAGCAAGGACAAGATTCGCAAGGAAGCGGTCTGGTTCCTGTCCAACATTACGGCTGGAAATCAGTCGCAGGTGCAGGCCGTTATTGACGCCGGTTTGCTGCCGAAGGTCATTGAAAATTTGAAGCACGGCGACTTCCACACACAGAAGGAGGCGGCATGGGCGATCAGCAACCTAACGATCAGTGGCAACCGTGAACAGGTCGCACAGCTGATAAACGACGGGGCTGTCCAACCGTTCTGCGATTTGCTGTTGTGCCAGGATTGTCAAGTGATCCATGTACGTAGCGCACTGGGTTCTTTTTCTGTATGTAGTGGTGTACGTGGAGTTAATATTGATCGCTGATCTTGTTTGGCAGGTTGTACTGGATGGCATTAACAACATGCTAAAGCTGGCCGGACCGCACGCCGAGCACGTCGCCAATCTGATCGAGGAGTGTGACGGTGTGTCAAAGATTGAAGTTTTGCAAAATCACGAAAATGTTGACATCTACAAACTTGCGTACGACATCATCGAGCAGTTCTTTTCGGAAGATGTAAGCGACACATGGTGAGAGAATGAATGACGTTGAAGCTGACTGAATGCGGGTGGTATCTTTCCAGGTTGACGAAGCTGTTCTCGAAGACCTCAGACCTGCGTCCGACGAGAACGCGTTCCAGTTTAATCAGAATCCGAACATTCCCCGCGATGGATTCAACTTCTAGAGACCTACTGATGAAGCAGGAACAACGGCAACGGGAATGGGATTCTGCAATCGCACATCAGAAAACATGAACCAACACGAGACACACAAACACACCGGTACAATTAGCGAAGCGTCGGGAATCATCCAGCGAAGTATTTCGCGCCCATCTCTATCTAATACGACGACACTGCAGGACTCTCCGATACGAAGAACAGCCACTATTTGGACTTGCTTTTTTTTTTTGGGTTGGCACGACTGCGCATCGATAGAGGAGCATTTATTTGATAAATTTATATATCTGCTCGGCTATGGTTAAAAAGCAGAACAACTGGAAACAACCACAGTTTAAACGAGCGAGGACGTGAAAAAAAGAACCCTCCACCCCCCCATTTTGCATCGGATTTTGGCAATGGTTGGAAGATTTTCACTTTCCTTTGCACGTGTTTTTTTGGTACGAAAAATGAACCGCACCGGGACGGAATGGTTTGTTGTCGCCGGGTGTGGTAGATAATGTAATTTTTTTTGGAGAGTTCAGAATCGGCGGAAAAGGTAAATTTTTGTGTTTATTATATGAATTAGGACGAAGACGCATATTTTTGTTGACGCGTTAGTTAATTTCCAATTACTACCACCATTTGAAGTCGATCGATCCATCCTCGTCATCGAATGTCGATTAGTAGTCGCGCTTGCATTACTGGTAAAGGACAGTGCCAGTATATATATATATACGGTATATATACACACACATATATATAGTGCTATATAAGGAACTTTTTGGACTATTTTCATTGTTAAAAGTTAGCAACAGGGAACAACTGCTGTTATAAACCAATGAAAGTGAACTTCATTGAAGATACATGTGCACCCAAGGTGGTATTTGGGCTATCTTATAAGCCCATGAACTGCTGCTACTACTACTACTACTACTACTACTGAAACACATAAACATCGATATTTATTCGGAATTCAACGACTGATGACTCTGATTCGTATCTTTTTCTTCCCAACTGACCGACGATCTCTGACCGACTCTCCGACGACAGCCAGCGACCCCGCCCACCAGTCCCAAAAATCCCTTAGTAAAGTCCGCGAGTCCAGGCACACATGCGAAGAAATCAAGGGAGTGTATCACACAAAACAGAAGCAATGTCATTGTATCTTATATATTTACTAAGAATCGAGCGAGGTTGAAGGAGGAAAATTGAACTGAATTGACCGCGCGCGATCAGTACCGATTTGAGAGAGAGAGAGAGAAAGGTCCAGTTGTGGCTTAAATTCTACAATCTCGCCTCTCCCAAGTCGGTATGTGAAGCGCGTGCACATTAGGACAATGTCCCGATGTGCCGGAGCGGGAGATCAGTTCAATCGTAAAAAAGTTTTACATGAAAGAATAATTTGAGCAATCCTGGAGATAAAAAGGTACAAGCACCACACGTCAGGACAACTACACAACATCAACAACAACAACACGCTGATACTCTATACCAAACACATCAAAACGACACTCATATACTACATGAGCACTGCATGCATCTGTGTATGTTACTGTATGTGCTCTCTCTCTGTTTTGTGGCTAGGACAAGCTTTTCTTTTACGAGCCCCCGTGCTATACAAGATGGCCACGACAACAAAACGGCAAATTGTGATTTCTAATGCGGATGCTAGACCGCTACCATTTTTCCGCTGTAAATAGATCCCGTTGAGCCTTGCCGGAGATACAAAAAGCAACAGGAAAAAAGAAAACCTTAACAACAAAGCATAACCTATCTCCTCGACAGAGCAAGAGAGAGAGAAAGAGAAAACACGTATTGGCGATGGAATTTTAATACGACAGGCTGTATGCATCTTTTACGTTCACTTCTTTATTCGTTTATTTTATTCGTTGCTGTGCAGTGGGAACGGTTGTACTGCTGAAACTTATGTCCTAGGACACTGCGTCAGTTATAGTAAGATGTAAAGAACAAAAACCCGCGGGCAAATAGATGGAATGGTGGCATTTTTTATAAAAAAAGAAATGTGTTTATCCCCCAAAAGCTCTTACATGATCAACAAGGGGGTGGGATCATCCTGGATGGGGGAATTATCAAAACCTGCGAGTTATCGCGTT
>KZ064381.1:2439-17849 GCA_002091835.1 Anopheles maculatus | reverse complement strand
ATAAGGTATCGCTGCTATGGGAATGCGACGACTAATGGGAAAAATGCGATTTAAGGTGCTGATGTGCTTCCAACACCATTAATTCATAGTGATCTTGCAGCGTCAACCTACTATCTGGCAAAACTCCTAAATCGCGAACCACATTGGTTCGAGGAATTGAAATTCCGTCTAGTTTATAGTCATATACGGTAGGTGATTTAATTCTGAAGAACGATATTACAGAACATTTATTGACGTTGACACTCATCAGGTTCAGACACCACGAAAAAAAAGACAGACAGACAGTTTTGAAACCAGAAACAGGCAAAGTTAAAAAATTCTTGTACTCGTGACATTCAATTGCGTACCTATACATTAGGCCTGAACTACGCTCAATGCAGGTGTTCTAAGACTAATGTCCATTTGTATATCTGCATCGATAGAAACTTGGGCTGTTATTCCTTTTGTGTTTAAATGATTTGTACTTATTGCGAAAATCACTCTCACCACTCGCTTTATCAACGATACACGGCTGCCCTAGTGTCCCATGGCTGCAGCCTTTAGCTTCGCACTTTAACATCGCAATAAAATGACACCGTAAAGCGATGTGTCTCGGAAACGCGGTGTGTGTGTGTGAGCCCGTTCGTAAAGGCGCAATGCAGCCTGTTTCGATCGTAAAGTGACACCGGCAAATCCACTAATAGCCTGGCATCTGTCTGTTAAAAAATGACAACAATTAATCTGGATTCGCACGAAGCACGACGGTTAATGGGCGATTTTGTGATTGCGAGATGGTGCATGCTTTTGGGGGTTTAAACCTTTTGAAGCTTTCCGTTGAATGTTGTGAGGTACGAAGGCTTACACTACACTGGTTTAACCTACAGGTATGTGCAATGTCGATAATTGATTTCATGGAATGGCTCATTGCGGTGCATTTACTACTGTTTGATTGTTAGTAACATTATGTCGTGTGAACCCAGAAAAACAGTCACTCTTTACGGAAATAATGATAATTCACAGCAAATGATAAAACCGCATGTGAAAGTTCAGGAAAGCTGGATTTTTGTGGGTAAAATTTTGGTACAGATGGAAGATTTTGGTGCTGATAAAAATTGTCTCTTTATAAAATGTAAATCCGAACAAAAACCAAAAAACAAAACAGCGTAGCGAAATGGAAAGAAAATGCAAGTACCCTTACGCGAAACGGTTTAACGGGCGCTCAGTAAATAGCTAATGAATGAATAAATAATGAGTTTTAATCAATCTAAATAAATAGATCCCATCTAACAATCGAGCAGTGTGCGCCACTTCTTTCGCGATACGCCTAAAGAAAGTTGAGCTTAAAATGTGGCTACAATCTGCTGGTAGGCTCGCTACACTACCAGCCTTCATTAGCGTTTGTTCATTTGCAGATTCAACGCCGACAGTAGCTGGAGGATGGTCTGGGAGAGGAGGAGAAGGAGGAGAAGGGAAGGCGTGGCAGGAAACGACGATGAGACGAGCAGCTGGTTGGTGTTGAGCTGGTGGCCCTTTGAATCGACACTAATTAATACGCACTCAGCGTTTCAATTGCCTTGCCGTAGGCTGTGTATGAGGAATGTTAACATACAGCCGGGGTTCGGGCGCTAGTCAATCGTTTGAAACCTCTCCCATACCGGAGGCGTGTATTGATGGTTTGCCTTTTTGAAGATGAATCGGTTCGTTTGAGATACGGAACCGTCAGGTAAGGTAAGTTAAAAGTGTACGGTCTATTAGGGTGTTTGATAGTTAATTATATAAAGTGAAAAATGACATTCGTTTTGAAGCATCCATCGAGTACAGGAACTACCTTTAAAAACAAAATCTCAACAATTTAAACTAATCCAATGTTGATCGTTTTGTAAGCAATATCGTGAGATCGTAAGATTTTGATTGATTGAAACATTCGGTATTTTTTAAAATTTTGAGTGAAACAAGATTTCGCATATGGCTTCAAAGGTCTTTGTCGTATCTCGTTTGTTGTTTACGTGAAAATCATGCGGTAGCACCGATTCCCTTGAAAGCTAGTACAGCCGTCGAGGGATACAATGGACGTACGTCAAGACGTGCAGTGTAAGCTGAGAATTTAGAGCAGACATGTCAAACATACAGTCTGTGGGCTGGATGGCGAGAAGTTTCAGCTCAGCCTGCAAAGAATTGTTGAAACTCGCTAGACTTAATCCATACAGTGTGTCCTTCGAAACTACCATGAAATCAACACGTGACACCCAACAACACGTGAGGATATTTATAACAAATGTGGCCCATTAAATGCTCACAATAATAATTCTTCCGAGAGGATTTTTTGCAACGTGGCAAACAAATTCGAAGGATTGGCATTACGGTCAAGATCTGACAAGAATATCGATTGTTGTACGTATAAGACAGTTAGCGAACACACAATAATCGATTCCACGTCGACTCGGCCTCTGTAAAACTCAAACTATTTAAAATTCTGAGACTATTCAGACTGAGACCGAAATTTACGTCGTTTGTTTACTGATCAGTTAGAAACAGACTACAAAGGACGAAAAAGATAGTAATAAGCAAAATTGTCGCATTTCGGACAACGCCAATCCACGTAAGATTCATGTGAAGTCGCTACGCATCCTCGCAGAACGGTACTGTTTGGCGTGGATTTTTGGGGTTGGTTAAGGTGAGCTAACAGGTAAGATTCTGAGCTAACAGCATCGTCAATATTGTACCCTGATCTGTACGAAATGATTCGCGAAATTCTTTTTAGACCGTTCAAAACGCTAAGAGTTTGAAACGCCCATGAGAGTACATGGAAGATGCAATGTCCAAGTTCATATTGGATATCAGACATAAGGTATCGGGGGCGGCCCGGTGGTAGATGCGACAACGGTGACGGTCTTCACACGGCAGGACCGGGGTTCAAGTCTCATCTGGACCGTTCCCCCATAGTGAGGACTGACTAATCAACTATGCGGTAACAATAAGAGTCTAGTAAGCCAGAAATGGCAGGCATGACCTAAGAGGTCGTTAGGCCAAGAAAGAAGAAGAAGACATAAGGTATCGCTGCTATGGGAATGCGACGACTAATGGGAAAAATGCGATTTAAGGTGCTGATAGGTACAACAGTTTCTTCGGTAGATTTCATCAGATAAGATCGTTATTAATCATTACCACTTTACTACAAGGCTCCAAAATATGCGAAATGTTTGGTTTCCTTGAGATGATTATACCTATAGCTAGATAGTCAGTCCTACGACGGGGTGTCTGTTCGGTGTGAAAACCCCTCACTGAGAGTTTGTTTTGCCATAAAATAACTGAGCACCTGGTGTAGGTTGTTAAACGAGAAGAAACAAAATAAAGTTTTGCTATCTCATCTTGTCTTTCATTATTGCAATGATAAACTTTTAAATTGAATGAAGTTTATTATTTTTTTCGTCATCTCTCGCCATCGCCATTTCGCCGTTCAAGAGCGAATTAACTTCCGAAAGGTGACATTTTTCAGTTTGCTTTGCTTGATACGTGCTCTGGTAGTACGGGGTTTAGGTTGGTGGGAACTTACTTCACTATTGTATACCGTTTTCCACAAGTCCTTTAACATTCGGGTGGTCTGTTATCAAAAAATCCGTTCTGATCGTTTATCCGATCTAGTTGGCTGCGCTATCTCCACCGTTACCTGCGGCCTGATCAACGACGACAGTCGCTTTGCTTTCGGTCGTGCTAGCATTGTCATCCACCTCCTTGATTCCCATCCACGGCAGTCGGCGTTCCAACTCCTGGCGGTACTTTGGGTGGCTGATTGCGTACACCCACGGATCGAGACAGGACACAATCTTACAGCAAACCGCCGGTACCATCGTTACGAACGGTGTCAGCATCGTCCTGCAAGTAGCGTAGCATAGGTACTGTCAATCTATCCGGTTTTGGAGGATTTTAAGCAGCAGGACAACGACTTACCTGTCACCGAACGCACCAATCATCGTGACGATGGCGTACGGTGTCCACGCACACACGAACAGGAAGAAGATGGTGAAGGCGGCCTTAGCAATGCGCATCTCGACGGCCTGTGCCTTCTCGTTGCGGTTTGCCGTGAGCGACTCCACGTTCATCTTGCGGGCCTGGTTCTTCAGCATCAGCTCGTGTTGACGCACGTGGCCAAAGAGCCGGGCGTAGAAGTAGCAAATGAAAATCATCGGAATGGCGTACGCCCAGGTAAAGATGCAGCCAACGAACACGCGCGTGTCCTGATCGTCGGTGAGATAGTCGAACGAACAGGTCGTCAGGTAGCCTTCCGGAATGTAGCGACCCCAGATCTCGAACAGAGGCAACAGCGTGAACGGCATCGTCCACAGCCAGGTGAGACAGATCAGCAGAGCTGCCTGCACGCGGCTAAGCCGTCCGTCCAGCGGATTGGAGATCGTACGGTAGCGATCGAATGCGATCACCGCATTCGAGATGGCACCACCGATGCCGGACATACTGCCGAGGGCCGCGTATACCGAGCAGCCCAGCCCGTACCCGACCAATCGCTCCGAGAACGAGTTCACCAGAAACATGGGCATTTCGCACATCATCAGCAGATCGAAGATGGCCAGATTGATGATGAACATGTTCGAGCCGTTGCGAAGTGATTTCGAGCTGAAAAAGTGATAATTCTTAGGATCGTCAATAGCTCGAATGGGACGCTGATGGGCCGTGGACTTACGTGCCGAAGATCCACAACACGATACCGTTACCGATGAGGGAAGTGTTCATCAGCACGAAGTAGATCATGGCTAGCATCAGATGCATGTAGTACGGTGGTGCCGGAAAACCCTTCCAGTGATCGTGCACCAGGTATTGCTCCTCGGGTGGCAGATTCCATCCCAACAGCTTCGGCATTTCGCCGGCAGTGCGCGCCATCGGCATCAACATGGCGCCGTCCGCTATGGTTTCATTCACCAGAAACATGGCTTGCAAGCGTGCTGCAGTTCACGGTGCTGATGTAGTTTAGGATCCGTAGCACTACTTGGTAAGCTTCTCTGCGACTGTTGGTAGAATGTGATGTTGGATAGCACACGATACTGGCGGCAAACTGGCACACTTGCTATAGTTTCTAGCACAGATAGATTCACTTTCCAGGCGGGGAACAATTTGGACCGGTTCCGGACAGAAACGCTTCACAAATGTTCGCCCGCTTTCGGTGCGTGCATTGTTTTTATACCAAAATGGCACAAAGGTGTGAGCTGATTGATTCAATTGGATTACGAATGCGGGAGCATTGAGGTAAGCATTGAATAAAAGGATTGCATGATTTGGAAGAGCATCAAATGCATGTGACTAGGTTTTAATTTGATTATCAACACTCTTTTATTCAACGGATAGATGCCTGACCGTTTTAGCAAAACAAAAACCATCGATCCAACAACTATAGAGTACGAATTTGACTGTACAAATTGATCTTTTAGAGATGTTTAAGGCATGGTATATGAAATTAGCCATTTCACAGCTTTTACAATAAGAACAAGAATCCAATAGATGCGTTGTACATTTAGAATTACCTTCAAAAAGTCACATTAGATACTAATATACGATAACATAGATAGATAGTTTATTGAGTTATACTTGTACAACTTGTACATCTTGTACTTGTACATCTAACTAGAAGTTCGATGCTACAAGATTAGACGATGTTATTGTTGCTATAGGGCTCGAAAAACTATTTATTGGTTAACAATACGAATCGATATGATAAGAAGCAGGTAATTGAAATACCAGCCAATCAAGTGTTGTAGAAAATATCACAAAAAATGTCTTTACTTCCTCATCATTAGATCACTAGGTTTTCTGACAGATTTTAGGTTGAATTTTCTGAAGAGTCTGCGTCACATCTAAATCATATGAACGTTCGTGAGGAAGTCAGTCAATTTACCCTTGTGTAACACTCCACAGCCATGAGGTTCTCTGGAGGTACTTGTGAGTTTAATATCAGGGTCAGTCAAACTATCTCAAATACAATGGAAAACTGTAGACAAAGAATTACTGCATGAGGTCCTACAAACCAGTGGACATCGATTGCAATGTAGGATAAACAAGTTGGAAAAATAGGAAAAAAAAAACTTCTAACTTCTGTGTTATGAACTGTGTGTTAAGAATGATACAGACTGCTGTAACATGGCAGCAAAAGAAGGAAGAATTTTTTAAAATTATTTGTTGCTATAAGAATAATGCTTAGAAGGTGTTTATCTATGATTTTCAGCCATCGGGCAAAACGTATGGAATATTATGGATGTCACTTATTCATTTATCCGGTGAAAATCATATGGTTTATAAAGACTTCTGTATTCTGCTGGTTAAAAAAACAGGTTGATTAAAATCCAACCTATTAACAAAATTTAGAATAACCAACAGATTTAAAGAAACAAAGAAATCTGTTAATGGATTTCTATGCAAATTAGTAAATTTTTGAAAAAAAAACCTCACCGAACACGATAAATATATCGATGGAGGCGCCTAGTACTTGACTAAGGTAACGCAACCAATGGCGGGTAAATTGGACACTTGAAAGAGTGCTCGAATCCGAAACTCTCACACATATCCTTGTTATGTTGTCAGATCTACTTGAATGAAATGGTAAAGCTTTTTGTTAGATCGACCAGGATTACTTCCTAACAGTGGATTCACGTATCTGCTCACGGCACGATAGAACCTAACATTGTTGGACATGTTAGCCTTTCTTGTGGAATAACCAGAAGAAGCTTCTGATTGTGGACTTAGTTCAGCCGGTAATGATTTCTCATAATTTTTTAAAATTTTATTATATAATAACTCCAATTTCCTGATTACTGTAGTCAAGGCGGGAATGAAAGACATTCTTTCGTTCTTTATTTAACGAATGGCTAAGGGTACTGTTTAGATCAAAACGCACCAAATCACAAATCAAACAGCACAGATACTGATGTCCACTCTTAGCCCTTTTTCATCTTCATACATACATAAGCGAGACGGTTCCAGAAACAAATACACAAACACACAAATCGAGCCACCCTCAAAACAGAAGAAAGACAAGACCGGGTGTAATAGACAAAGAGAAGGAAGTAGCCGAGAATTAGGCTGTGTACGCATCGCTCCAAATTCGCACCAGGTCGTGCGTACCTCTTTTTTGCATTGAATTCCCTTTGTTTCCGCTGGGACAATTCGCCCATGCGCAATAGGATATAAAAGGTGATAATGGGGCTGATCTACATAGTTGCGATCTACACCTCACCGCGAAGAGTAATAACCACAGTTGAAATAAAGTGTCAGGCAAATAACGAATTCTGAGACTTTGTAACGTCCACGCTACAAGCGATAAAAATAGGAGCTCGCCAACGATTCAGGTAGTAGAATCGGGTTTAAAAGGAGCAGCACTCCTTAGACTAGAGCAGAATGTTTTGGCAAGCCACCCAGGTCGCATCTCCTCAATATTGAAGACAACAACACTTCAACTTCTATCTTTTTCTACACGTTAACAGGTACGTTTTGCTGAAATTCGCATCGTTTAGTTTATGTTACGCATAACTAGCTTGAACCAGTTGTCAACGTTCTTGAGCGTTTGAGATTTGCGCTGCTACATTCTTTCCATATGCTATAATTGGCTCAGGTGATCGTGTAACACGCGTAGCCGTTAGTCAGAGTGGTCACATACTGCTTATGAGAACATTGGCCGCATGCTGTATTTGCGTGTGGGCTCCCTCATAGTGTGAGGACTGACTGAATTATGCGGTAACAATAAGTCTAGTAAGCCAAAATGGCAGGTATGGCCTAACGGGTTTTTAGACCAAGAAAGAAGAATCTTCCATGCATGTTTCTCTTCATATACCATTCGCGTTCCCAACAATCTGTATTTGAATGCGAGGTTGTGACAGTCATATATGCAGAATTTATAAAACCATAATAAATTTCCGTTATTCCGGGTGTTTGCTTTGCGTTAGCGACGATCTGCCATAGCGACAAAAAGGTGAAAAAAAGCATAAATAGGATAAGTAGGCAAAACTGGGTAGTTTTGGAGAGTCGTGTGAAGAAAGGAAAATGTTGGCACCATCATTGTTTAAAGTGGTCGTACCATTTAAATAAGAGATAGTTTCTGTAATATAACCGCGTTTGGACAGTTGTTGGTCTGAGCAACATACCTATATATTTGGGAATAATAATAGTTTAAAAATACTTATTGTACAATCTGCAAGAACTTACATAGCTACTTACTTATTTGCGATCAGGGATTGCTGCAGAATTCATCGATACCGCTTACGGTCTGCTCGAAACTACGTTGTCCTTATTGGCGTTGTCGTCGTTCATTGGCTGCTTGACAAAATTCTAAGTTTTAGGCCGCACATGGCTGACGTAAGCTAGGGATCGGCGGAGCATTGTATTCTGGTAGTAATGTCTAGTGTATCTCAGCACAGGTTTGGTTACAGGTTAGCGTATTGAGGCTGTTCAAAGAAAAGCTACGCGATTTGCTGTTAGGGTTCTACTATGTAGGCCTGGTGACATACGCCCGGCTATCGTCAGTCGATGCCTATTGTTAGGTCAGTACCTTCACTCAACTAGACGACCGAACACAGGACTCTTAGGTCTAGCCAAATAATCCGCGAATTCTATTACCGCACCAGTTTGGGCCAGACAAAAGCGATGAACATGATAGGGACCGCCTTTAGTCAGATTTATTATGTCTTTGAGAGTTTACGTTAGCGTTACTGTTTCTAAACGATGAACAACTGGAACGTTGTAATATTACTACTACTGTTAGTGCATAAAACCCATAGCTCATTAAGACAAGAAATATGTCTTAGGAATAGAGGAAATAAAGAGAAAGATAAAGATTTCTTTTCAATTTAGACCTACCGTGCCTCCTCTGTCGATGTTGATGGCCTTAAAAGACCGGTCCACCGCAATGTTGTCAAATGCTTGTATAGCCATTGTGTCATCATGTCGTTTCCTAGAATAGATCGTACAGCTTATCGTCCTTTTTTCATAATTTTATTACATAACCTATATAATTTCGGACATTATCTATCTTTTTAGTTAATTTCATATAGCTTTTGTTTTCTTTTCGTCCTCGGGTACTGCTTCTTGTTTCCTGTTTCCTAATCTTGCTTTTCTAATGTCCGTTTACTTTGCCCGTTTTATCCACAATGTTTCTAACATGTTATATGCGTTTTTGCTCGGTACAATTGCATAAGTGTTTTGTGTTCCTTCCTGCAAACAGATTGTGTGCTCTTCCTCTCCACTTGCCATAACATTTTCGCACGCCCGTCTTAATACATAACTTCCCAGCTACACTCAGTTGCGAAGCCCTTCCCTGCGAGTTATCAATAGTTATTCTAACCATACACCTCCGGTCTCCGTTCATGTTGCTGTGCAATTTTATTTTCCGTTTCTGTGACACAGATACGGAAGCGCCGAAACAGCTTCAACATGGGTGCGCTAGCACACCGACTGCCTCTATCGCTCCCGGTAAGTATAATATCTTTCTTTTTGTTTCTCGTTTTTCAACACTTGACCACAATGAGTTCCGTTTAGCCGGAATGCTTAAGATTACAATTGTAACACAAACTACACAACGCAAAAACAAAATGCATGTTTAAACGTTTTCGTTAGATGCGGAAACACGTGAAAACACACGCCAATGGTGTAACGCAACTGTGCTTGCAAAACAGGATTGCGTTGTGGTGAGTGCTCGATAAACTATCATCTCAGTGCGGTGGTTTACACATGACGAAGGTGTGCAATGGGCAAATGAACGGAACCGGTACTGGAATATGTGTATACGATAACTGGTTGGTTGGTTCTGTTGGAATACAGGATTGCCTATGAAAAACTGTACATTATTACATTCACACCGAGCAGTCGACTGCTGGATGCTGCCTGATATATTGATGAGTTTGATGAGGTTAATATCAACGTAACATACATTAACAATTAGTCGAGACCTGTTGCCTGTTTTGTGTGTTTGTTGCAGAAAGTTTTGTTCCATCTGCAAATTTCCTCGGGTTCTTTGTACAAAATTCTACAATTGTCGCTATTGGTTGCATTGTGGTTTGTATGTTTGTTTGCTATTGTTAGTTTTGCAGTCTAGTTCACTTGGTTGCTGGTTTTTCACTGGATAGAAAGAAACTTACTTACAAGAGCACGATAGCTTGTTTCTTTTTAATATCTCAAGGCGTTGCATTGGAAAACAGATGTGATAACTATTTCTCTCTCCATCCCCCTCTCTCTCGCTCTCTCTTTTTCTTCTTTTAGCCTCAAACAATAGAAGTAAATGGAATGCATGTATGCTGAAAACATGTATACTGAAGGTGTGTGTGTGTGGAATTGTGTTGTGTTTTAAATACTATCCGTATCGTTTACTAATGATTGCTCGTACCCGACAATTGTGTAGTTGGTTTCTCTCTGGTTTTGATGGCCACTATTAAATGCACTTTTAAGAAGCAACATAACATAAGTGCTATTTTGCATTTTTGGTGAAAACATATTCGAGAATTAGCTGCTTTTATTGCTTTAATGTATATGGTTGTATGTTTTGGATGGAATTAGACTAATTATTTCAAACAACGAAGTAACGTGTAAGGGGCAGTGAAAAATTGCGAATTTGAGAAGAATAAAAATGCTAGCTACGTCAGTAAAGTATACAATTAAATGCAGATCCCTTACAATGAACACAGTGTTTTAATGATAATGATACCTAAAAGGTACGGCTTTTTCTAAAGCTAGATCGTTGTGATTACCAACTATTGGCAAGATAGAACGGCGAAAGAAAACAAAACGGGAAATTGTCACATTCGCAGCAGTTTAAGGATACGTTATGGTGAAAGAAGTTATCGGAATCTTTTGTACGTTGGAAGGAAAAAGAAGTTATAATTTCAGACCAAGGCTCTCTACATTAACGTTAAATGGATACAGTTCGAATGCGCGAAAGGTGTTGACGATGATGGATGACGAGGAGGCAATTAATATTCTGGATCAGTCGCTAATCATTCCGATATGATATGGTAAATACAAACTAAACTAATGCTCGTATAATAGCCGCTAAAGATATATGTATGAATGTATGTATGTATGTATGTACGCATGTCTGCATGCGTGTATGCAAGTGTTGTACGTAAAATTAACGCCCATATTCCAAGGTGCAATAGTTCTAATGGACCATGCGTGCATGTTTTCCTTTCACGTTGCGCTTGTGATGCATGTTAAATGTATGTATGGGTGGATAGTAATCCTACACAAAATGGTGCCACTATACGACACCCGCTAATGTACGCGCACATATCACATCAAAATTCTACTCCAAAAACTCAACCCCAAAAACAAAGCCGTACATTGACGTAAACACAAAACGAACATAACAATGAAAGTCGCACAAAGTCATGTACAGTTGTTGAGTATTGTATGCACAAAAAAAAAACTATTCACCACGAATATAAGTAGCAGGTGCGATTGTACACGTGAGCTGATCGCAGAAGTAACGATCGGCAAATCCATGATCGGCAGGCAAAGCAGCCCGGCTGCTGCTGCTGCTGCTGTTGCTGCAGTACGTTTGTAAATAACTACGATGGCTAGTCCTTAAGTCAAAGTAACGTTCCTATAGGTGTATCTGCTTAAATAGGACTCAACAAGGGTGTGGCGACGTGTAGCGAGTTCTCCTTGTTGAGGGTTTTGTTTCGCTTTGTTTTTGACCATCGCATCTCGCTGATTTTACGTGTTATAGTTGTGATAGTTTTACTTTTGCGCGATGCTTTCCTCTACGGCTACAGCTAGCGAATATAATAGTGTTTTGCATTCCTTTACACCTTTACACCCTACGCAACCGTTCATTCATTCAGTCATCTACAATCACGCCGGTCTGATAATCGGAGTGAATGCTCCCTATCCATTCATACATCACCTTTCGACAAATCGATCGGGCCAACTCTGGCTATTTGCTAGACGATCGTTTCGCACATTCGCTCAAACACCTAATTTAGTTGTTTCGTTCTACTGTTGTTGTTACCTAATGAGTATGCGTGTATGTTTATTTTAAAAGTCAAATCATTAGCCAAGTCTCTTTGAATTAACGTTCATTATATATCAACCACTCTGGCTCACCTAGAGCGATGAGCGTTTTCCTGACGGTATATGAATATAGTCCTCGTTTACTATTCGATTATGTTTATCTTTCTGCGTTTTCCCGTTTCTGTTTGCTAAGAAACATAGTGCGGCGATAAGTACCACCTGCATGACGGCTTCAGAGACAAATAGTCGCCCTTTAAGGTTCGCTCGTCGTGCGAAATATATATATTTGTGTTTGTGTATGCGTGTCTGTGTGTGTATGTTTGAGTGATTTTTAGAATGTAATTTTATAGAATAGTTTCGAGTAGTTGCGCTCGGTCGCTTTTCCACCATCGGAACCATATGTATTCGTCTTCCTTCACCTATTATGTATGATACGTCCATGCCTTCTAGTGATACGCTAATAATATCAGTCTGACCGTTTGATGTTTCATTTTGATCGCTAGCAATTTAGCAAGCTTACACTAATAGCATCCTTTTTTAGCCGAGTGTCTGAGAATATGGTCTAGGTCCGCGTTACAATGAGGCGGCCAACGATCTGGTGGTTTGGTGGTAGCCGTGCCAGTTTTCACAAGCTCAGCACCACACAAGGTGCTACACCACATTCAATCCGGACCGGAATCCACCGTACGCAAGCTAAGCCAGAAATGGAAAGCCACGACCTCCTGAGGTTATACTGTCAAAAGAAAAAGCTTTACAAAATTATTGCCAACGCACCAATAACATCAAGCATTATTGTTTCGTTCTTGTGTTGCATGTTGGGACACAATGTTTAACATAACAAAATTAACCTCAAATTATAAACATGATTTTGGTAAATGGACTGTAGTGCGGTGCTAATATTCACTGCAACAATACAGTAACTAGATGCAAGTTTTAGTAAATATCGTAGTTTATCAGATTTGTTAGATATGAATGGAAAATGTATCGATCTGTCAATATGTTCACACCAGATTGGACTGGAAAAGGAACATGAAAGCGGCATGTAACCCGTACGGATTATAATTTTTCAATTGATGAAGATTTGTGTTCTATTTGTCTTCTAAAACTTACACCCCCTCTTCCCCATTCATCTCCACATACACTAAATGGCAGTAATGATTGTGATGTTAGTGCGAGTGTGTGTGTGTCGGGGGGTCGTACTTCGTACCGAAAAATGGTTCTTCGGTTCGCTAGTTTAAAAGTTAGCTTTATATAGGTTAATTTTAGTGTGAAATTTGTTGGTTTGAAAATTGTTCTCTATTTTAATTGCTCGCTTGCGAAACTGGATGCTTCGTCACGTTTCTATCGGGCGTCTCGATTAATCGACACATTATTGATGTGAGTCCACTTCGAACGAATGCTTAGATATTAAATGTTTGGTTGGAAATTTTGCTAGGTAGCTTGCTTTCAACTCGCTTATCAGGATCTCGATACATCCTTGTGTTTTTGTTTAGTGTTTTACTATTGATTTTCCTAGAGTAGCTGAGTGTAATAAAATTTTGAAAATCGTTCTAAATCTTATCGAGTTACGAATGTTGCTTCGGAAAGTTAGACGCCTTCCATGCGCTTATGCTGGGTCATTATCGATTGAAAAATGGCTCTTTGGGGGCGGCGGGGAGTTTAAAATAAAATCAATCAAACGGCCAGATAAAAGGATGATGATGCTTGTACTGCCGCCCTATTGTTCGTAAACCGTCGTTGGTTGATTGCTAGTTACGCGTCAATGTATGATAAAATATGGCGATGGAACAATAAAACACCGCGACCTTCCGCTCGTTATCGGGCTGGCGTATGATTGGGTGATGAGGCGCCAAAGGTGCTGACGGACAGACAGGGTCAGGCGCATTGCTAAGAAGATGGTTTGTTTTGGGTCTCTTTAGGTCGCATAATGATCAAACGAACCTAGATACTCCAGTGCAGCACGATAGCAAAACTGATACTGATCCTGTGGGAGAGACGGATGGGAACGTAACAGTTGTCATTTAATTGCGCTCGCAAAGAAAACGCGCTAGGACGCCAGCGAGGGAGAGGTAATAGATAACATCAAATGATTTCCCAGCTAACTTACCTCGGTCTGCACCATTGCTGTCGGAATGATTAGCGACTGATCCAGAATATTAATTGCCTCCTCGTCATCCATCATCGTCAACACCTTTCGCGCATTCGAACTGTATCCATTTAACGTTAATGTAGAGAGCCTTGGTCTGAAATTATAACTTCTTTTTCCTTCCAACGTACAAAAGATTCCGATAACTTCTTTCACCATAACGTATCCTTAAACTGCTGCGAATGTGACAATTTCCCGTTTTGTTTTCTTTCGCCGTTCTATCTTGCCAATAGTTGGTAATCACAACGATCTAGCTTTAGAAAAAGCCGTACCTTTTAGGTATCATTATCATTAAAACACTGTGTTCATTGTAAGGGATCTGCATTTAATTGTATACTTTACTGACGTAGCTAGCATTTTTATTCTTCTCAAATTCGCAATTTTTCACTGCCCCTTACACGTTACTTCGTTGTTTGAAATAATTAGTCTAATTCCATCCAAAACATACAACCATATACATTAAAGCAATAAAAGCAGCTAATTCTCGAATATGTTTTCACCAAAAATGCAAAATAGCACTTATGTTATGTTGCTTCTTAAAAGTGCATTTAATAGTGGCCATCAAAACCAGAGAGAAACCAACTACACAATTGTCGGGTACGAGCAATCATTAGTAAACGATACGGATAGTATTTAAAACACAACACAATTCCACACACACACACCTTCAGTATACATGTTTTCAGCATACATGCATTCCATTTACTTCTATTGTTTGAGGCTAAAAGAAGAAAAAGAGAGAGCGAGAGAGAGGGGGATGGAGAGAGAAATAGTTATCACATCTGTTTTCCAATGCAACGCCTTGAGATATTAAAAAGAAACAAGCTATCGTGCTCTTGTAAGTAAGTTTCTTTCTATCCAGTGAAAAACCAGCAACCAAGTGAACTAGACTGCAAAACTAACAATAGCAAACAAACATACAAACCACAATGCAACCAATAGCGACAATTGTAGAATTTTGTACAAAGAACCCGAGGAAATTTGCAGATGGAACAAAACTTTCTGCAACAAACACACAAAACAGGCAACAGGTCTCGACTAATTGTTAATGTATGTTACGTTGATATTAACCTCATCAAACTCATCAATATATCAGGCAGCATCCAGCAGTCGACTGCTCGGTGTGAATGTAATAATGTACAGTTTTTCATAGGCAATCCTGTATTCCAACAGAACCAACCAACCAGTTATCGTATACACATATTCCAGTACCGGTTCCGTTCATTTGCCCATTGCACACCTACGTCATGCGTAAACCGCCGCACTGAGATGATAGTTTATCGAG
>KZ064380.1:3205-14571 GCA_002091835.1 Anopheles maculatus | reverse complement strand
CTACATTTCCCGGTGGCAATTTTTGCTCCTGTACGTTTGTGAATGATCACCGTTCCAACGCCATCACCAAACGTTGCTTTGTGTAAGAAAATGTCTTAATATTATTGCATTTATCGTTACCACGCTGAGAGAGTGTATGTGTATTCTTCTGTCCATTCCACACCACCGTGTTGTACCAAAATATCCAAACGGGATTTCGATCGGCATCCTCTCTCTACATTTTGAACTACGATTCCACATTGTCATCGGTTGCTAGATCGGTTTCTTCCTGTTCCGTTAAATACAATCCAATAAAAAAAACACTGTCAACTGTCTCAATACTCTTGTTGATGGTGCATATGGATGTGAGTGATCCGAGTGTACCGCGCGTGCGTGTGTGTATTGCACGATCTGGCCTTTTCTTTCCATTAGCAAGCGAGGGTAGAATTTAAACCCGAAACCTTATCGAAACAAAGCAACTATAAACGAAACTAAAATCAATAAAACAAAAGGAGAAAAAAACATCAATCCAGAGCACCAGAAACCGAGCAAAAAAAAAAAAAAAAAAAAAAAAAAAACAACATAACGCGAACCATACCGAAGAAACACAAGAGATCAAAGTCGCCCATGGATGATACGCGATTTCCTTCACGTCAACGTCTCTTCTGATGTTGCATTGATTACACAGTACGACGGCGGGCAAGCATAAAACAGAAGAACAATCATCATTCGGATCATACGCTGTAACACGCGGACCGGTTAAATTCCTTTTGTTTGTTTGTGTTTTTTTTTATCTTCAGTTTTCTTGTTTTTCTTTAGCATATTAGTTTCGCACGAATCATGTTTGCCTTCCAAAATGTTGCGCTATCTCCATGCAGCATGGTGTGTGTGTGTGTGTGTGTAGCGTAGGTAAAGTTGCGTTTCTTTACAGCGGTACTACTACTGCAAGGTACGCCGGTAAATCATTACAACAGGACGCTTTCACAACACAGTACATACACACACACACGCACACAAACATACTCGCGTACACAAGAGTGTATAGTAAATCGCATGTTTGCGCAAGTTTATAAATCGCTCTTCCGATCTTCTCGATCCTCTCTAACCGCCTGTAGTACCCTCTTTGCTTCTTTACTTTGCCATTATGTGTATGTTTGTCTGTTTGTATGTGTGTGTGTGTTTCCATTAGCGGGTTTGTGGTTGATCATTCTAATTTACTTACTATCCCTCTCCTTTTACCTTTTTTTACTATATCGTGCCTGTGTGTGTGTCTGTTTGTCTGTGTATTTCTAACTTTCCACTTGTATGAGATGTGAATGTTGCTGTTTTTGTTTGTCTAGAGTCTTCTGTTTTACCTGGCTTTTATCATACCGATTGTATTTTTGCCTTTCGTTCAACAACAGACCAGCGGTTACCTACACACAACACACACACAGCATTCACGCGCGCGCGATGACTTGACTTGTTTGCTCCAAAATTTTTGCTTTGTTTTAATTTATTAGCATGCTGCTGTTGAGTGATTTGTTTCTGTGTGTGTGTGTTTGTTTTTTTCATTTCTTTCTTTCTCTCTTTTCTTGCTTTCTTTCTTTCCCATTCCTTTGTTTAGTATCATTAATTTAATTAATTTACTTTCTTTAGTTATTTGATCTAGTACTTTTTCACTTATACAGTATAGTATTTCAATCGCATTGTTTTTTTTTGTTATTTTCTCCATTTTCTTACTTAAACGTATTGTATGCGTGTGTGTGTGTTTTTTTCTTCTGTGTGTGTTTCCGTATATGTATATTCCATAGATCCTATACCTATACCTCTTCACATACATCTTCGCGATGCGCGCCTCGTTACAGTTGCTGCAACCTTCTCCCCTAAACATCATTTGACTTATTTTCTTTTCTTGTTTTTTTTCGTTTCCTTTGTTTTGCTTCATTTACATTCCGTTTTTTTAATAATATTATTATTACTAGTTTAATTATTGATATTATCATTAGTGCTAATCAGTTAATATGTACATTTCTTCATATTTTTTACCTTTACATATTCGTCGTCGTTGTCGTTGTTGTGGTGGTGGTGCTGTCCTTTCATTTGAAGTGCACCCAACAACAACAACAACAACTACAACAACACTCTTCCACGCGTATTGCCTTTCATCGATGTCTGTTGGAAACAGAAAAACAGGACAAAAAATCTGCACATAAGCAGCACGCACACAATCAGTCCCCAATTTCCTCTAGTCTTTCTCTGGTTTGCTGTCCTGTCCCACGTCCCCATAGTTTTACTAGTTCAACCGGTCAACACCATCATCCCTAACACACACTGGCTGGCCATTCTGCAAGTACCGTCTCATCATCTCGATCTACTCATTGGCTACACTCATCTGCACAGTCCGATCAGCATCCGACCACCGTTTACTAAAATGGAGGCGCATTTAAAAAAAAAACCAATTCCTTAGAGTTGAGCTCATTTATCTGATATCCCTTTTTTAATTAAGCAAAAAATTGACAAAGATAAAGGCTGTTCGTGTATATCGTCACATCCGCAAAATGGGTTTTGCTCCTATCAACAACAAAAAAAAGTCTTCGGCTTAAAGACTTTCAACCAAAACAGTCTATTGAAAGTGGTGTGAAAGCAGCAACAAAAAAAAGGAAAAAGGGAGTACAACTTTATTAATCGCCTTAACTTGACACTTCCATTTATAGTACTGCAAATAAAACAGGCGTAACGTTTGACGCAACACACTGACGTGCTGCTAAAAGCAATTCACAATTCCGTGAAATATTTCAAATACTCTTACGCTTCTTTCTTTCCAAAAAAAAAGCTATAGGATGCGCCCCGTTTCATACAACTTATTCTGGGGCTATATAAAACGAAGCGAATTATAAACCATGAAAGCGTACAGAGCTTAGCGAAATCGGACCGTCGGTACCAAACCAAAACAAACCCATTTTGCATTTGCATCAGGACCGTTGGCGCAGCTGCCCGTTTGGAGCGAGGAGTGCATCTTGCATGTGCGTGCATTGCATAATCTTAAAAAGCCAGTCAGTTCTATACATCCCCCCCCCCTAGATTGCTCTATAGTTTCGGTTTCTCGACTTGACCTCGACCCCCGCCTTACCTTCGCTTCACCCCCTCGGAGAACACAGACATTGGTAGTAATAGGAATTCATTAAACCTTTCGGAACACATCATTACCATTTGGACTGTTTTTTTTTTTGGTGGGCGGCAGGCAACAGCAGCGCACGCCAACAAACACTGTGCCCCCCGGATTCGACTCTTCTGCTGCTTCGGCTAAAAACCCATCCGCGACTTTTTTTCAACGCGCGTCTTTGTTTAAAAAATTGATCAGATATCATTATTATCTGTCCTCTACAGGATGTATGTGTGTCTGGGTGTGTGTGTGTGTGTGTGTACATTGTCGCATGTTGCTCCAAAACCGATTGTTTCTTGGCAGTACCATTAGCAAAAACACTATCTTACTTTTAAACCATTTGCTTGAAAAAACTTCACTTGTTTCCACTTTGATCCACTATATACTACAGTAGCTATAGTAGCTGCCCTTAATAAATGTAGCTCCTCTTCACCGATTGGCGCCATTTGAGCAGCAGCTGTAGAATAATATCCGCTTCGGGAATTACTCCCATTTCCAAACATAAAAGTGGCTGAAAGCTACCCCCAATGCACCTATACTTTATGCTAATGGTATATAGCGGGGGGAGGGGATCGATTGATTCACGGTGCACCATATCCTGGCGGTGCAAAAAAAAAATGCGCCCAGTTTTAAATTCCAGTCGAGGGATATGGAGCATGATGGTATGCAATGAGAGTGTAAGCGATGATCCATGGTTGCTGTTAAATAAAGCAAGATCGCTTAACATCCCGTAACACGCTGGCCGCGCTAGTGTAATTGCCATTGTGTTTTTTTTTATGTTTTGCATATGCATGATGATGATGATGATGACGACTGTGTGTGTTTAGATGACCGTATGGGGGTTGTTTTGATGTCAGTGAATGATAACTGGACTCGGTTGTACGCACACGCCAACCATTGGGGATGATTCGTCCCGATCGCTCGGTGCGCTAGGAGGACCTCGGCCATGCCCTTTCGAATTACTGCTGCTAACTGCTCCGTTTCCACCCGATCCACCGTTACCACCACTGGCGGACCCTGACCCTGTCCCATTGCCTCCTCCATTGTTGCTACTGCTACTACTACTACTGTTGTTGCTAATGCTACTACTTCCCGTACTCATCCCCAATGGTTGGCGTGTGCGTACAACCGAGTCCAGTTATCATTCACTGACATCAAAACAACCCCCATACGGTCATCTAAACACACACAGTCGTCATCATCATCATCATCATGCATATGCAAAACATAAAAAAAAACACAATGGCAATTACACTAGCGCGGCCAGCGTGTTACGGGATGTTAAGCGATCTTGCTTTATTTAACAGCAACCATGGATCATCGCTTACACTCTCATTGCATACCATCATGCTCCATATCCCTCGACTGGAATTTAAAACTGGGCGCATTTTTTTTTTGCACCGCCAGGATATGGTGCACCGTGAATCAATCGATCCCCTCCCCCCGCTATATACCATTAGCATAAAGTATAGGTGCATTGGGGGTAGCTTTCAGCCACTTTTATGTTTGGAAATGGGAGTAATTCCCGAAGCGGATACAGCTGCTGCTCAAATGGCGCCAATCGGTGAAGAGGAGCTACATTTATTAAGGGCAGCTACTATAGCTACTGTAGTATATAGTGGATCAAAGTGGAAACAAGTGAAGTTTTTTCAAGCAAATGGTTTAAAAGTAAGATAGTGTTTTTGCTAATGGTACTGCCAAGAAACAATCGGTTTTGGAGCAACATGCGACAATGTACACACACACACACACACACCCAGACACACATACATCCTGTAGAGGACAGATAATAATGATATCTGATCAATTTTTTAAACAAAGACGCGCGTTGAAAAAAAGTCGCGGATGGGTTTTTAGCCGAAGCAGCAGAAGAGTCGAATCCGGGGGGCACAGTGTTTGTTGGCGTGCGCTGCTGTTGCCTGCCGCCCACCAAAAAAAAAAACAGTCCAAATGGTAATGATGTGTTCCGAAAGGTTTAATGAATTCCTATTACTACCAATGTCTGTGTTCTCCGAGGGGGTGAAGCGAAGGTAAGGCGGGGGTCGAGGTCAAGTCGAGAAACCGAAACTATAGAGCAATCTAGGGGGGGGGGGATGTATAGAACTGACTGGCTTTTTAAGATTATGCAATGCACGCACATGCAAGATGCACTCCTCGCTCCAAACGGGCAGCTGCGCCAACGGTCCTGATGCAAATGCAAAATGGGTTTGTTTTGGTTTGGTACCGACGGTCCGATTTCGCTAAGCTCTGTACGCTTTCATGGTTTATAATTCGCTTCGTTTTATATAGCCCCAGAATAAGTTGTATGAAACGGGGCGCATCCTATAGCTTTTTTTTTGGAAAGAAAGAAGCGTAAGAGTATTTGAAATATTTCACGGAATTGTGAATTGCTTTTAGCAGCACGTCAGTGTGTTGCGTCAAACGTTACGCCTGTTTTATTTGCAGTACTATAAATGGAAGTGTCAAGTTAAGGCGATTAATAAAGTTGTACTCCCTTTTTCCTTTTTTTTTTGCTGCTTTCACACCACTTTCAGTAGACTGTTTTGGTTGAAAGTCTTTAAGCCGAAGACTTTTTTTTGTTGTTGATAGGAGCAAAACCCATTTTGCGGATGTGACGATATACACGAACAGCCTTTATCTTTGTCAATTTTTTGCTTAATTAAAAAAGGGATATCAGATAAATGAGCTCAACTCTAAGGAATTGGTTTTTTTTTTAAATGCGCCTCCATTTTAGTAAACGGTGGTCGGATGCTGATCGGACTGTGCAGATGAGTGTAGCCAATGAGTAGATCGAGATGATGAGACGGTACTTGCAGAATGGCCAGCCAGTGTGTGTTAGGGATGATGGTGTTGACCGGTTGAACTAGTAAAACTATGGGGACGTGGGACAGGACAGCAAACCAGAGAAAGACTAGAGGAAATTGGGGACTGATTGTGTGCGTGCTGCTTATGTGCAGATTTTTTGTCCTGTTTTTCTGTTTCCAACAGACATCGATGAAAGGCAATACGCGTGGAAGAGTGTTGTTGTAGTTGTTGTTGTTGTTGTTGGGTGCACTTCAAATGAAAGGACAGCACCACCACCACAACAACGACAACGACGACGAATATGTAAAGGTAAAAAATATGAAGAAATGTACATATTAACTGATTAGCACTAATGATAATATCAATAATTAAACTAGTAATAATAATATTATTAAAAAAACGGAATGTAAATGAAGCAAAACAAAGGAAACGAAAAAAAACAAGAAAA
Source organism: Anopheles maculatus (assembly GCA_002091835.1). Lineage (NCBI taxonomy): Eukaryota > Metazoa > Arthropoda > Insecta > Diptera > Culicidae > Anopheles > Anopheles maculatus. The sequence continues at coordinate 8,194 of KZ064380.1, read as the reverse complement.
GAAAATAAGTCAAATGATGTTTAGGGGAGAAGGTTGCAGCAACTGTAACGAGGCGCGCATCGCGAAGATGTATGTGAAGAGGTATAGGTATAGGATCTATGGAATATACATATACGGAAACACACACAGAAGAAAAAAACACACACACACGCATACAATACGTTTAAGTAAGAAAATGGAGAAAATAACAAAAAAAAACAATGCGATTGAAATACTATACTGTATAAGTGAAAAAGTACTAGATCAAATAACTAAAGAAAGTAAATTAATTAAATTAATGATACTAAACAAAGGAATGGGAAAGAAAGAAAGCAAGAAAAGAGAGAAAGAAAGAAATGAAAAAAACAAACACACACACACAGAAACAAATCACTCAACAGCAGCATGCTAATAAATTAAAACAAAGCAAAAATTTTGGAGCAAACAAGTCAAGTAATCGCGCGCGCGTGAATGCTGTGTGTGTGTTGTGTGTAGGTAACCGCTGGTCTGTTGTTGAACGAAAGGCAAAAATACAATCGGTATGATAAAAGCCAGGTAAAACAGAAGACTCTAGACAAACAAAAACAGCAACATTCACATCTCATACAAGTGGAAAGTTAGAAATACACAGACAAACAGACACACACACAGGCACGATATAGTAAAAAAAGGTAAAAGGAGAGGGATAGTAAGTAAATTAGAATGATCAACCACAAACCCGCTAATGGAAACACACACACACATACAAACAGACAAACATACACATAATGGCAAAGTAAAGAAGCAAAGAGGGTACTACAGGCAGCGCACGCCAACAAACACTGTGCCCCCCGGATTCGACTCTTCTGCTGCTTCGGCTAAAAACCCATCCGCGACTTTTTTTCAACGCGCGTCTTTGTTTAAAAAATTGATCAGATATCATTATTATCTGTCCTCTACAGGATGTATGTGTGTCTGGGTGTGTGTGTGTGTGTGTGTACATTGTCGCATGTTGCTCCAAAACCGATTGTTTCTTGGCAGTACCATTAGCAAAAACACTATCTTACTTTTAAACCATTTGCTTGAAAAAACTTCACTTGTTTCCACTTTGATCCACTATATACTACAGTAGCTATAGTAGCTGCCCTTAATAAATGTAGCTCCTCTTCACCGATTGGCGCCATTTGAGCAGCAGCTGTATCCGCTTCGGGAATTACTCCCATTTCCAAACATAAAAGTGGCTGAAAGCTACCCCCAATGCACCTATACTTTATGCTAATGGTATATAGCGGGGGGAGGGGATCGATTGATTCACGGTGCACCATATCCTGGCGGTGCAAAAAAAAAATGCGCCCAGTTTTAAATTCCAGTCGAGGGATATGGAGCATGATGGTATGCAATGAGAGTGTAAGCGATGATCCATGGTTGCTGTTAAATAAAGCAAGATCGCTTAACATCCCGTAACACGCTGGCCGCGCTAGTGTAATTGCCATTGTGTTTTTTTTTATGTTTTGCATATGCATGATGATGATGATGATGACGACTGTGTGTGTTTAGATGACCGTATGGGGGTTGTTTTGATGTCAGTGAATGATAACTGGACTCGGTTGTACGCACACGCCAACCATTGGGGATGATTCGTCCCGATCGCTCGGTGCGCTAGGAGGACCTCGGCCATGCCCTTTCGAATTACTGCTGCTAACTGCTCCGTTTCCACCCGATCCACCGTTACCACCACTGGCGGACCCTGACCCTGTCCCATTGCCTCCTCCATTGTTGCTACTGCTACTACTACTACTGTTGTTGCTAATGCTACTACTTCCCGTACTGCCGATGAGATGATGGCTACCGCCGCTGACGGCCGCCGCCGCCGCCGCCACTGCCGCCGCTGCTGCTGCTGTCGTTGATGGTCCGACGATAAGCGACGATGGACCAGTGCCAACGCCAATTGGACCACCGATCACACCTAAACTGTTGGCCCGGTCGCCGTGTGGACCGATGGTGGCCGAGCTAATGCCGGCGGCGCTCGCCGCTGCCATCAGCATCGCATCATTCATGGAAAAAGGCGCATAACCGGCAGATCCCACCGGCACGCCGCCTATACTACCGGGGACGGCAGGCATTGGTAAATTGTGGACCAGAAAGCTACCGGAATGGTGATCCGGTATGATAAGCCCACCGAGGGACGATGCCATATGGGTGCCGAGATCGAGCGGTAACGATGCAGGTGCGTACGTTTTGTGCACTCCACCTGGCACCGCGGACGATCCTACCAAATGGGAAGAGGCAGGATTTTGCAAATGTTGTCCTGGCTGTGGTTGCTGCTGCTGCTGCTGCTGTTGCTGCTGAGCTAAGTATCGACTCCGATGATAGTGTGATGGGGCTGCGCCAGACGCCGTAACAGCCGTGCCTGGATAGCGGCCCGCCGGTGCACCCGTATGATGGCCTACGGACTGGCTGAGGCTAGCCGTTACGGGAGGATCACAATCCATCGCAAGCGGATAGGAGGTGGAAGGTACGTTCGAGGAGCCAACCGCTGCATTGCTGCTGGGCATTATCACGCCCGCCGTACTGCTACCACCACTGCTGACGCTGCTGCTGTTGGCAGTGTGCGCACCATTGCCAGTCACGGCACCGGCAGCACTGCCACCGCTACTGTGCGTCCCGTTCGATCCAACTGAGGCTGGTTGCGCGAGTAAAACGAGCGTTTGCTGCTGCTGTTGTGATTTTGGTTGTGTTTGCTGCTGTTGGCTTTGTGACTGCTGCTGTGACGACTGTTGCTGGTGTAATGATAGACCTAGCGGATCCAAAGAAGGAGAATAAACGAACAAGAATAAATTAACAAAAAACATCTCCGTTGATTCACAAATGTTGTTGCATGCAATTAACTAAGGACCTTTGTGGCAATCAAATTTTAGCTGCAAACGATGAGAAAACGGAAATTCCAAACTAGCAACGAACGAAGAGAAGAATACAACAATCACAAAGTTACAACAAATCGTATGTATATAGGCAAACAATTGCAAACTAAAACCAAACACAAGCTAACACAAACAAACAAAAGCGGAAACAAAACTTGGAAGTTATTAGTTAGTTGGAAAGTGTTAAGAAAAACATTACCCAAATTATGTTTAGAAGAGTGTAGCCTCTCCACCACCATCTGATGCGCGTCTTGCTCTCTTGCTCTCCTGCTCTCTCTCTGTTGCTCTACCCACATGATCTGGCTCTTCTCAGTTTCTTCGCTAATGCAACCCTGTCCTATTACATTGCCCTTCTATTGGACGATCCACCACCACCATCACACCTCCTTACATTACATTCTCTGCAGACCGCAGAGACTTGGCATTCTCGTTTACATTTGATTATGTGCTATTGCTTCTTGCTTTACTGTCTCCATTCGCCATCGAATACTTTCCTTTAACATTCTTCCCCGCCCTTTAAACCCCTCTCATTCCCTCCTTCCTTCTTCACGGTTTCTATAAGGTTTATACTATTTTGTATGTTATGTACTGGTACTTGTAGTCAGGTTTGGTTCTTTTATTTATTCCACCCGTTTGTGTCTCACCATTATTCCCGCCCACCTTCTTGCTCTGTGAAAGTTCAGCTTTATGTTGTGTAGGAATAGATGTATGTGTGTGTGTGTGAGAGAAAGAGAGATTCTGTGTGTGTGTGTATGCGATGTGAGAGATAAGATGGAAAGTTTGTGGTACCTTTAGAAGAGAGATGAAGGAGACGTAATAATATGCAGGTGATGTAGGTTTATGGATAATCATAATGAAAGTGTAGCTCTGGATAGTTTTGCCTTGCTCATTGAGTGTTTCAATAACTATGCACAATAGTCCTCCTATTCCGGCTTTCCGTTTGAGTCACATCTCAGTTCCCGAGTGGCGATGTAGGCAGATGATGATTTTAAAACTTTTGATTCTACTTTTTACTTCACCGTTGCTGCCACAGCACGCAGTAAGGATCCGAAAGAAAAAAAAAAAAAGAAAAAATATATGTATATACTCATAGTCAATCCGAATGCTACAGTGAAACGTATCGTACAGAATCTATGTCGTGTCGTGTTGTTATTATAAGGTTTTGTTTGGTTCAATAAACCTTTCCCCCTACATTGTACTATTATGAGTCATCCCTATACCATTTCTCCCGCGGTCCCGGGAGTTAAACTCGTTGCAAGATGTACAGAATTGCACATTTTTGCCTATTCATCCTGCCAAAAAGGTGCACAACCAGCAAAAAAAAATCAAGGTTACAGCTCAATTAGAGTTGTACAAACGAAAGATGCGTGAGCTGTTTTACACACACATACACACTTCAAATCAGTCGGGGAATCAGTTGTGTTCATGATTGATTTTGTTGTCCAGCCTCTAGTGTGGTTTTGTCGTTATGTTTAACCCTTACAATCTTTCGTTACAATCTAAAGTCTTCTGGTACTTTTGTTTCAATTTGTTTTGTGTGTTTTTGTTTCGCAATGTTTTTGTTGCTCGCTCTGCCTTTCCAGTTTTCAAACTTATCGTAGCATATCGTTCCTCATATCGCGGGCACATTCCGTGGGTTTGCTATGGGTTTAATGTAGAATTTACCGGGGTTTTTTTCTATGTAATGCAGCATGCTCTGCGCGCGCTCTATATCTTTTGGTTTATGTTTGTTTCGTTCTCTAAATATAGGTAATTATCGGCTGCTGCACTCTATTGGCTTTGTCCTGTTTAGTTCTATTTCTCTCTCTCTCTCCCGCATTTTCTCTCCCTCTCCTGCTCTTTCTCTTGAACGTATTTAATATATTTTGTTATTCATATGCTTTAAAAAAAGTTTTGTTTGTTTGTTATCTGCTTGTGTGTGTGTTTGTGTATGTTTTTTCTTTGTATATTGATTATTTCCATTACTATTACTGGCTTGCTTTTGTATCGTACAACCGTACTATTGCAAATGTACAATAGTGTAAACTTTTGACACTGCAGGTTTCCGTCAGGTTCAATTACATTTGTCTACAGACCACCACCTTTGTCTCGTGTGTTATGCGTTATATCC